>NW_010729263.1:705603-726529 GCF_000365185.1 Nelumbo nucifera
TTGAGCACATAACCTTATTGGGCCTAAAGCCCATTTCGAACTGGGCTGATTTGATCAGTCATTATTAAGGGGCGAATATGAGATTAGGATGAGCCCAAAAGCTTATCTAATCTGTAGATAGGATTAAGAAGAGTCCTAATCCAAATACAGATTTGGATAAGAGGCAACTCCTGACATGATCAGGAAAACCTTTCTTAATCATTAAGCAACTAGAAGAAACCCTGATCGAATTACATAATTCGAACCCTAGGGAGACAGAACACATTCTGCAGTTTTGTGAGATAGGATCTCAGAAACCCTAGAGAAAAGAAAAGCAGTTCGCCATCTATTTCTCTAGCTTTCTCCAGTTGCAGCCGCCACCCATCTGTTGCGGTTCGTTTTCTCTACCAGAGAAAGATCAAGAAAAGTTCCTGATATCAGTCTTTCTTGAAAGGCTGATTCGGTTTGGTGCTCATTGTCATCCAGAGGATTCTTGTGAAAGATTCAGTGTGTAGGACGCACCCTGCTGGTTCTATTCCACAGTTGCTGTGTCATCCTCAGCAGGAGCAGATCTTGGTTCCTTCTTTGGGCRTGAACACCAACTTTGGGAGAAWTTTTTTCTCTGGATCAGGTATAATTACTCCCTTCACTTTTGGTTCAGATCTGGTTCGGTTCTGGTTCAAGTAGGATCCTTGAATCTTGATTCTAAAATTAGGGAATGCGATTCCCAGTTGAAAGGTAGGTAGAAAATTTTTGAAATTCGCCCACCCATTCCGCAACTGTTTTGGCGTCCATGCGATGAATTCTACCATCCCTTTCAGAAGACCCCTCCCTCAAACGTGGAACTCAGAGAACCTCCGGATGTATTACCAGTAAACGCAAATTTTGATGAATGAAATGCAAAGCTCCTCATCGGCTCAATGTTTAGCACGTGTTCTCAATAAGTTCCCAGGACCCCTCGGCTTCGCGACTGGCCGAAGCATGCAGCCTCTTTTGAGGACCATGCACTCGAGCCACACCATCGCCAAAGCACATGACTAGTGACGAACACCCTAACTTAACGCCTCGCCAAAATGAAACACATCAAGACAGCCAAGGAATCGCATGCCTCGCCACCCGCCTCGTCAGTGGATGGCCTCTTAATCGTATACACTTAGCACGATAAAATAAATGGCAAGCCCGACCAACTCGTCAGTTCACCTCGGCCCGAGCCCTCGACCTCCTTGGAGCGCTACCTCGGCTTTGCCAGAGTAATCATTTGGGAAAGAGACTAGCTAGGTGAGTGGCACCTCGGCCACGGCCTCGGCTTCTCTCCCATACTTTGTCAGACCGCCTTGGCCTAGCCTAAGTAGACACTTGGGTAAAAAATGAGCCAGGCAAGTTGCATCTTGGTTGCATACCCCTGCCTCGGCCTCGACCCCTTGACAATCTAAAGCGAGTGTGTACCTAAAGCAAACCATTACGAGGCATTTTTTGAACTGCTATCTCTTTGTTGGGAGGGGCAGAGACCTCTCGGTACAAAAGAAACAACAAAATAACAAATAGTAATTGACAAAAGGAGAGAACACATCGTGCAAAAAATGCTTGTGTATTTCATTTCATTCTAGTATAAGCATATTCAAAAAAACATTTCTACGGCCTCGGAGGTCGAGCACATTTACATCATAAAAAAAAAGAGAAGAAAAGAAGAAAAAACCCAGGAAGTGCCACATCAAGCCTCGCAGCCAGTCAGGGGAGGAATAGAGCCGTCAACACTATCGGCAACCTAAGTCTCGTCAGGGGAGTCGGGAATGACCTGTAGCCCCTCGGCGTCGAAATCAGGCATCACTTGCAGAAGGGCCTTTTTTGTGTCCTCAATTCCATCCAGGTAGGATGTGGACACATACCCCGCAAGGGCCTGTTGGTACTCGGCAGACTTTTTGAAAGCCTCTATTGCTTCGGTGCTGCCTTAGATGCCTTCTTCTCTGCCTCTGTAGCCCTCTTCTACACCTCGGTTGCCTTCCTCTCAGCCTCGGTAGCCTACACCTCGGCCTAGTTCGCTCGCCGCTCTGCCTCCGTGACAATGCTCCCAAGGCTAACCCTCTTCGCTTGCTCATTGACAAGGAGGGCCCGCGCCTCCATCTTCGTTCGTAGCATTTGCTCATCCTTGTGAGCCTTCTTGAAGGTCTCCCGCTTGTCCTCGGCGGTGGCGACACCGGCCTGGAGCCTTTCCTTCTCCTTTTCAAGCTTTTCTAGGCGTGACAGGGTCAAACTCATTCGATCTCCTAGACCGACGAAGTGAAGAGAAGCCTGCAACAGAAATTATCAGTAAAGATTACAACAAAGAAATAACTGCAAGACAAAGTATGAATAAGAAAGTTACCTCGGCCAAGTGATACAATCCCTTGTTGTAAACAGCCCTCGGCTCGCTGTGCATCATACAGAAGCGATCCCTCGAGAGGATCACACCACTCACCAGGGCCTGGCCGATCCCTTCCTCAGTTATTAATGGCCCCTCGCGAACCGACCACTAGGAGCAGAAGATCTTGGCGGACCCCTCGACTCCTTCAGCGAGCTCCTATGCGAACGAGGGGGCGGATGAGGGCCCCATGGGTGCCCCTTAGAGGGAGGCTTCATTGTGGCATCCCTGGCCAGACTCTCGGTGTGGGCCACCTTCTTCGGCGGCTGCTCCTTCAAAGCTTCTTCGGCAGGCCTCTTCTTGCTTGCCTCGGCCCCCTCTATGGGCTTCTTTGATGTCTTGGCCGGCTTCAGGGCCCCCTCGGCCGACCTCTTTCCCTTAGGAGGGACTTGTTGAACTGCCCCCTTGGCGAGGACCTGTTGCTGGGAAACCCCCTTGGAGGGGACTGATGCCCGCTCGCCCCCTTGGCGGCCTCCTCGACATCTGCCCGCCCGCCTTCTTCTCTACCTAGGCCCTCTACTTGGCGCAGGCGCTTTCAAGCAAGAGCTTCTTCGTGTAAAAAAAGCTAAGGAATATCTCCTACCGAGGGGGGCAGGGCTGAGCCCCACAAATACCAAGGGGAGCTCCTCCTCCACGAAGGACTTGACCTTGACCATCCCTAGCACGGTCAAGTGTGCCACGACAGTGGCCTCCTCGTCCTGAAGCAGAGGGGGACACTTCTCAACCATCGTGCAGGTCGTTCCCTACCACGACTTGAACGACCAACCTTCGGGGCAGGAGATGAAAATTTTGCCCTTCTAGTTGTGGACAGACGAGGGGTTATCGATGGTGGGTGTCGAATCCAACCAAAGATAAAAAGTCTTGCTCCAATTAAATAATTTGTAGATAATGATGAGCGAGGTTGTCTCCACAGGGATTGGGTGGATTTATTTCCAAGTGAACAAAGTAGGGGGTTGTGAAGATAAGAAAATAAGATGAAATAAAGAAAATAACAGAAAGCAAGGATCAAATCGATGGGAGATAGCTTCCGGTTGAAGGGACAAGTTCAACTTTGATTCTTATCATTGATCCTTGATGCAAAGATAAATTCATATGTTTACGAATAAATTGGTTATAGCCATTAACAAGCTCTAACATCCAGCCTATACTTGTATTATTCGACAACCAAAACAAGCTCTTTAATTGCTTCTCTTATTAATAGACAATCCTAAACAAGCTCTTAGGATTTAATCTATTAATAGCATTAAGAGGGGAGAGACCCAATTTTGGTCAACGATCTCACGAGCTCAGATCGTTTAAACCAGATCATATATTTTCCTAACATAGATCGAAAACTTTTTTGCAATCAATTTCTGTTAGTTGCCACCATGATCAAACCTACCAATCATATACAAAACTGGAGGTTCAATCGGCCATAGATTATTCTCATTGAATGAGCAAGGGCGCCTTCTTGCTTAATCAATAAAAATAATCTTCACAGTTAATCACAAAAAACATATGAATACCCATAAACAATAAACTGAAATAAAAATCAATTAGATCTCACAATGTTTATAGAACCAGAGCTTCCCTAACCCTTCAACTAGAAATTAAAACCTTACAGACACTTCATGATGAAATCGCAACTTCCAGATGAGAGGGGGCGAACTCTGCTTCTTCCTCCTTGGTTGCTGGTTGCTCTCTTTGAAGGCTGAAGCTCTCTTGGAGGATTTGATGGTCCTTGGGTGCTAGCCCTCCCCCTTTATATAGACTTAGGAGGGAGCTGTCTCCTGCTTCTCTAAGGAGTTCTTTCTCCATTGGGAGTTCAGTTTTCTAATAGATACTAGATTAGATCTAATCTACTCCTATCTCTTAACTGGTAATCTTAATCTCTTTTATCCTTCTAGAAATACAATAGAAAATTGAGTCTGATAGGACTCTTTGATTCTTGCATTCGTATTGGGCTTCCTCAGCGAATTGGGCCACTGCAAGGCTTCTCTGCGAACTGGGCTTCTCTACGAATTTGCTTAGACTTCGGGTCCGATTTTGACCTCTACGAAGTCTGAATCTATCAAAACTCAAAACATGAAAGTTGTAGAGTTTTGCCTTATCTTTCCAATTCATCTTTAATCTTCTCAATCGGAGTCCGTATGGAAGAGTTATGCCCAAATTATCACGCGGCGCTAAAACTGTGCAAAATTACCCGATTAGCCTTGTTTTTCACCTAACGCCTTCTTTCGTACCCTAAATCGAAATACAAGAATAGTGAGTCCAATTAGGTACTAATTAAGTATAAAATATTGAATATTGAGGGATAAAAATATGATAATTTTTATTCTCATCAATGACCGGGCTCCCGTTCTGTTGCTACAAGTAGTACATGCTGGCCTCGGAAGAGTGCTCCCTCGACACAAACATGGCGTGGATCATCTTTGAGATCAACTCTACATCCCAAAGCCGAGCCCACACTAGCATGGGTACGAGGGTCCTAATGGAATTGGGGACGAGCTGATTGATCATGATGTCGTACCACTCCAGCAGCTTGGAGATCAAAGGGTGAAGTGGGAACCTAAGGCCAAATTCTAGAAAGTGCTGGTATATACAAATTTCCCCCTCCTCAGGGGTCCACGACTAATTGCCAAGGTCAGGAACCCTAAGCTGGTAAGACCGAGGTGTGTAAAACCTCCTAGCTAGGGCCTTCACTTGATCCACATCCAGAGTACTTTCAAACTCCGAACATGGAACATCAGCCTTCGCCACCCTTCAGGCAGCGCTCTCGGCCATTGCCCCCAGGACGGGCTGTGGGATTTTCTCCCCCTCGGGTTGGGGGGACCCCTCTGCCTCCCTCGGCGTCACAGATGCGGTGCTCTCATAGGGAGGGTCATCGCCTCAGCGGCTACCTTTAGCACCCCCAGACGCTACCCTCTCCCTCAACACCTTCACTTCTTACTGAAGAGGACAATGGCCAAAGGACCTAGAGGAGAAAGGGGGAAGGAGTCCGAAGAGAGTTCCCTTCCGAACCATTCGGAAGTTCATAGCACTCAGGGCCAAAGTCTGAGAAAGACATGGTTTGAGAATTACCTAAGAGACGAGGGTGAAGAAAGTGGAGACGAGGTGTGTCAAAGGATTGAAGGTCTGAGAGCAAAGTTCACTCAACAACAAGGGCGCCTAATAATAAATGACAAAGAAAAATCGCCACTAAGGCCCCTATTTATAGATGAATGAGTGACTCAGATCTCGCTAGATCCAATGGTCGTGAGGTCCTCGCTTTCGCTGACCACCAGCGGTGTGACACTCAGCATCCAACCTCAGGGAAACAAAACGATGCCTATTAAACCCACGCGTGCCCAGCCTTGGGGAACCAAAACGACGCCTATTACACCCGTGCATGCCCAGCCTTGGGGAACCGAAATAACGCCTAGTAAACCCGTGCGTGCCTGGCCTCGAAGAAGCGAAACGATGCCTAGTAAACCGGCACTTAGCCTCGGGAAGGCAAAATGACACCGAGCGAACCAACAGGCCCACTCGCCGTGATCCACCGGTTTAGATGCACAAACCCAATGAATGCATGGACCGACTCGCCCAGAGTTCCCGTCTACCCTATGGAAGGCTCTCCCCACGCTAGACACATATCAAGCACGACCCCGACATGCTAGCCAGTGAATCCCGTATCGCGTACGGCCTTAGATTGTCACCATGTGAGTACAAGGCATAAACTCGGCTCAGCTGGGCCCCTTCCACCTCGGGCTCCCTAGCCGAAGCTGAGGCATCCACAACCTCACCTCTCTTCCATGAACTGTAATCAGGGCGAAACAGAAGCGAAACAAAGGCAATGCCACTGCAGGGTATACTCCACTAAACAAGCTCGATGGCACCTACCAATATTGACACCCTTCGGTTGAAGCTGAGGCCCCTTCCGAACCCCGACCTCGGCCTCAGGAGTGGGGGGCAAGTGATGTAGGCGCATTCGGCTGGCCTGTACAAGGCTGACTCGTGCCGAATGGAGGACGCCCGCATAGGCTTACCATGAGGGTGCTTAGAGTTACTTGACGCGGACCAAGCGGACCTAGTCACAGGGTGCCCTGTGGCATTGGCAGAACATCTCACTAGGCCCTCGTACGGCTCGCATCTAGACCATTCGAGCCCAACTACCCCTTGGCAGCTCCAGCTATAAATGCAAGGCACCCCCCTCAAGGTAAGGGATTCAATTCCACTTGAAATCTTTGTGATCTCTAGTGCTCTCTCCACTAAGGACTTAGCGCTATCCGAGACCTCGTCTGGACCCCCTCGGCTCCAGACTCATCATTTACCTCATGCACGTATTAACTTGGTTGTCGGAGTCCTCACCTCAGGTAACCACCCAAGGCCTCTAACACCCTCTCCCTTGCAGTTTCATCATTGTGGGAACAACACCTCGTCCTCCCTCGGACACCCTTCTTGGTACCAGCCCTCGGCTTTTACAATACTCGAAGGAGCGATACGCCTCGGCCTCAGCCTTGGCTCATCTCCCCAAGACCCTCAAAGCCTTCAGCCTTCTCTTGAAGCTTGGGAGTGAAATTACTTTGTTGCCCTTGGCCAAACCGAGCATCAACAACATGTATTATAATATTGGTAATTTTATTCATAGATATTTAAATCATATAATTTTACTAAGTATAATAATTTAATATATTTCTAATTTTCACAGCAATTTATACCATTGAATTTCAAAAATGTGGGCTCCCACATGCACATATTCTGTTATTCTTACACCAAGATGATAAACCTTCAACACCAACAGAAGTTGATAGAATTATTTCAGCTAAGCTTCCAGATAAAGATAAAGATCCTAAGGCATATGAAACAATTGTTCAGTATATGGTTCATGGCCCATGTGGAGAATTAAACCCAAATGCTCCTTGCATGATTAATGGAAAATGCTCTACGCATTATCCTAAATAATTTTGTAATGAGACAACATTTGTTGGAAATGGTTATCCTATGTATTGGAGAAGAAATAATGGACGAATTGCAATGAAGAATCGTCATATTTTGGATAGTAGATGGATTATTCCATACAATATTGATTTACTTCATCGGTTTCAAGCACATATCAATGTTGAATTATGCAATCGTTTAAGATCTAGTAAGTACTTATTTAAGTACGTTAATAAAGGACAAGATAGGGCCACTGTTGTTATTGAGAAAGATGTAGAAGATAATCATTGTGAAATTCGTGAGGTAAGAGAAGTTAATGAGATCAAAACTTATTTGGATTGGCGCTATATTTCAGCATCGAAAGCTTGCTGGAGAATATTCATGTTTGATATTCAATTCCAATTCCCAAGTGTTGAAAGATTATCATTTCATCTTCCTGATGAGTAAACTATTACTTTTAAGGATAATAACAATTCAGTCAGGATTTTGAATGGGTCCGATTTAGAGCACATTAAGTTTATTCAATGGATGTATGAAAAATATAATGATGCACGGGAGTTGACATATACTGATTTTCCTACAAAGTGGGTGTGGAATAAAAAAAAACAAAATTTGGACTAGAAGAAAGTCAGATAAATTAATTGGAAGAATCTATTATGTACACCCAACTTCAGGTGAATGATTTTAAATATTGTAAGAGGTCCTAGGAGTTTTGAGGAAATTAGAACAATGAATGGTATTGTCTACCCTACCTTTAAGTCAGCATGTTCAACGCTTGGATTGTTAGATGATGATTATGAGTGGCATGAAGCTATTGAACAAGCTGGGTTGTGGTCTATTGGTCAACAACTACGAGAAATATTTGCTACAATTCTATTATTTTGTGAGGTTTTAGGCCCTAATGAGTTGTAGAATAAACATTGGGAATTGTTTTCAGACGATATATTACATCGTCAAAGAAGAATACTAAAAGACAACTCAATTAATCTGTCATATGAGAAATTAATGAGCTATGCATTATATGAAATTGAAAAGATATTAAATAAGTGCAATAGTTTTTTTAGAGATTTGCCAACACTTTCATTTCCAGATATATCATTCCAAATTTGGGTTGAAAATAGACTAATTCTAGATAAAATGAATTATGATGGAATTTCTCAAGGATTTACTACAAAAAAATCATCATTTCGTAACGTTTCTTTTGTGACGTTTAAATAAAACGTTGCTGAAGTTCTCTTTTTCGTAACAATAATGACATTTGTTGCAAAACAAAGGTTTCTTGCAACGGTTAGAAACAACTGTTGCTAAAATCCGTCTTTTCGCAACGTCTCATTTATGTTTTGACGACGTTCATCGTAAATGTCATTAAAAATCATTCCCGCCACCACCAATATTTCACGCCAAATATTTTGGTGACGTTTGTAATAAATATCCTAAAAACCTTAAATTTTAATGACATTTAGTTTATATTTTGGTGACATTTATTAAGCATCACCAAATGTCTATTTGAATCCCCTTCTCCAAAATTGTTTTATTATATATTATTATTGTTATTATATTACTATTATTATTATTTAACTTTAAAGCTTTTATCAATTAGTTATGAAATGAATTAATTATAAAGTTAAGTTATAGCTCATTTGAAAATAATTATAAAAAACACTTATATAAATGAATATTTTAAATGCTTAAATATTTAAATTGTTTTTTAAGCGTAAAGTTTAATTATTAGTATTTCGTTTTAATTTTATTAATGTAGTTAATATTTTCGAATAATCAATTATATTCTTGTTTTTAATTAAAATTTGAATATTCAAATAAATAAATAAATATATATATATATATATTATAATTATAATATTAATTATACTTATAATATATAATATTTTAAAGTATAAAATTTATATTTTTATATTTATATATATAATATAAAAATATATTCTTCTGTTTTGTGCTATTGAGTCGAACTCAAGCTCATCGAATATTTAATCAAATGAATCTCGAATCAAAAAAATAAAGTTTGAATCAAACTCAAACTTAAACCCACGAGTATTTATTTCAGTTGAACCGAGTCGACGTATGTTGAAGTTTGACTTGATTTAGCTTGACCTCACTCCTAATTAAATAGTTGATTAATTAATATTAATAAATTAGTTACTTAATTATTATTTATTGTATTGTTACACAAAGTTAGAATGGATTGTCTATTCAAATCAAACAGTTTAACCCATGATTTTTGAATCGTCGTTTACATGGACGATTAGATCGTTTGGCCTGGGAATTGGCCAAGTAATCGGTTCTGTTTTACTACAAACCCGATCCCTAGCCAAAAACTGTTGAATCCGTTAATGACCTATTGACTCAGGCGGTTGAACCATTGAATGGTCAACCCGTTCAACCGTTTTAGCCATTTTTTTATTTCTTATTTTTATTGTCAAAATAGGCCGTTCATTTGACCGTCACCCGGAAACTAGTGGCCAGAAAAGTTTCGTTTGTAGATCATTTTTAAAACAATGGTTAAACCATTAACCCAAAAACTAGTGGCCAAAACGGTTCTAGTTTGGAACAGTTTTTAAAACATTGAGTAAAACTTCAACTTCATTTATAAAAAAAAATAAAACTTATTTTTTAATATAAAAAAGAAAAACCTAAAACTCTAAACCCGCCCAAACCCATCTACTAAAATTCCATTCTACTTCCCGCGTTGTTCCTTCTGCTTCTCCCTATCTCGCTCACTCTTTTCTGTCTTTCCCTCCTACTTCACCCGCTTCACCCACATCGTTCTTTCTTCTTCTCTCTTTCCCTCCACTCCTCATATGCTGTAAATCATTTTGGGGCTGCTTCAAACCCACTCCTCATCCTCTGTAAGTCATTTTGGGGCTTCTTCGAGTTGCTATCGCAATCAGTGTTCAACCCCAATTTCTAATTACGATTTGAGTTCAGGTATTTTTTATTTTTCCTCTTTGTTTTGCATGGAAAATCATCTGTTGGAAATATCCATCAAACCTAGAATTTTTTTGCTGATTATCTATTGGAAAGTCTTTTATTTTTTTTTATTTTTCCTCTTTTTTATTTTTTCTGATTCATCAAACCTAGAAATTAGTGGTGTGCATAATGTACATTTATGTTTCTGGGGTATTTTTTTGGGAGTTTTGTCATTTATGAGAGAGTTTTGGTCTTCCATTCGAGGTTGAATTTGTATTTAGGTTCCACGTAAGTTCAGATCCTATCTCTTGGATTTTGGTGTTTTGTTTTAGGGATTTTCTACTTGTTATGCCGTGGAAATACTTTTTTACTACACATCAGCTCCATACTTGTAAGTTGTAACTAACTTAGCACGTCATAATTGGTTTAAGTACCCTCAAGAGTTCCTACGTAGAATTCAAAAGCTTGTGGTATAGATCCTATTGTTGGATGTCAAAAATACTTGTGGAAGATTATTGCTTTAGGAAGCATTGCTCTTGGTAAGGGAGCTTCTCTTTGATGTTCTGAGTTTGATTGATCAATTTTATCTTCTTGCCTGATTTATGGATTCTTATTGATTGCATTCACTAATGGGGCATAGGTGTTACTGATAGCTTGGCAAATAATAAATTTGTATATAGGAATCAATGAAACAAATCACAACTCCTAGTTTTGTACATGTTAGATAAATTGAAAACTAGTCAAGAAGGACTATTGTCATACTTCAACTATTTTTTTTTTGTGTGTGCAAAGCAACTTGTGAATTTGTAGCAAACTCCACATCAGCTAGTCAACTGTACAATTATCTAACAAATTTAACACTTTCTCACCACAAGTACACTAATAATAATTTAACCCATACCTGTACACTTCTATCTCCATTACACCAAAGCAACTACCATCATAAGGAACAAGCTTCCACTGCTGAGACTCCTTGACATTGAATGTCAACCCCATCATACAACTTGTTGTAAGGGTGAGATAAGGTAGGAACCAGTGGATTGGCCACAGCTTCAGTCACTTTGTACCCTTTACCACCATCATTTTCTGTACACCCAATGTCATCAGCCCCACTCTCAGGACCCAATACCAAGGTTCCGACCTCCTTGCCTGTCTAGCAATCCTGTAATTGATTAATGTTTTTAGCATCGAGAGGTTTTAAAGCATGGATGAAGTTAGAGGCTCAGGTTTCTCCCATGGAATAAACTCTGCATTGTTATCTAATACTAGTATGGCTCTAGTTTGAAAGATGTTTCTGCCTTTTAATTTTTGACCATCCATAATGCATGTACAACCATTTGATTAAGATATCTTTAATTGATTTGATCAATTGAATATCTGTTGTTTTTTTCTCTAGTAAAATTTGCATGTACATATGTTGTGCAATAGACAACAGCTGTGGTGGTCCATAGATGCCCAAACATTCTAGGCTTTCCTAAGAATTCTGGTGTCCAAATCCTAAGAAAACTGCCCTTCATCTTCATGGGAATGATTTATGTAGTAGATAGATAGAATGCTGCCCTTCATCTTCATCTTCATCTTCATCTTCATCTTCATCTTCATCTTCTATTGAATAATTCTGAATTCGATCATTCTTTTATTTTTATGATATTTAACTAATTTACATATATCTTGGAAAACAGAATTCTGTTTTGTGGTATTTGTCTTTTCTTTTATACACTTAACAACTTCCATAGTTTTCTTTGTTGGTAAGTAGATCATTATACTCTTAAGTAGATCATCATAGTTTTCTGAACAATAAAGCAAGCATGGACACTCCCAACACCCTAACCCATCATTTTTTCTAACTCTCTTCCAAATATATATAAGCTGGGGCTACCTCATTTTTCTTCCTGTTTTACTTCTCACAAACAATTAAGACAAATCCAAACCTAAAGGAAAAATATTCTACATTTAGGACACAAAGTCCCCTAATTTTGAGGGCCAAAGATCATCGGATTGAGGGTGTTGAGCGTGGCCACTTTCTTGGCCTCATGGCTGGTCTCTAGCTATAGGTCACTGTTGAGTCCATGTCTGTCACATACTCACATGGCCCTTGTCCTTTTGTCCATGAGAACCAGAAGCAACCTTAGTAGGAAAGTATTAATTTAACCTTTTTAGTACCAACACTCTTATCAAGGGAGATGTAAAGCTGTTTAACATTGATAATAACTGATTAGCTGACCCGAAGGGTACTTAAGGTATAAGTTAGGTACGGGAGAGAAATGTTGATCGTAGTGATTTGCTTCGTTTGTTTGCACATTGGGATACTTTAGAGAACAAGGTATAAGTTAAAAGTAATTTAGTAATTTCTTTTTAACATGGTAAATACATAGTAGATTAATATCACTAAATTGTCATTGTTGTAGCAAAAGTGTCAGACAATGGCCAGGGAGAGGGCTCGTAACAAGGTGAATCACCACTTAGGCCGAGCTTCTTATGCAACTCTTCTCCATCAGATGGTGGGATGACCAACATAATTTATATATACATATATATACATTTATTTCTTTGTTAATTTGTATAATGGCTCAAACCGGTTTATTTGTTTTAGGAGGAGGAAAGCAAACAAAACAATGCTCCCCCCTAGGTGAGAGGACCTATTCAAGAGGGCCCACACAAACTCCCCAGGGGAGTTCTATGATCCCGAGGCAAGGGAACTTGCTGTAAGTATTTTTTTATATTTATTCATTGAATAATTTTAGTATGGCTTTATTTTGGACCATTTCAAGTAAATGCTTTTTTTTATAAATTGTTCTAGGCCAAAATGACAACATATATGGCAGAGCAAGCAGAAGATGGCGCATGGGTTGAGGCCATTGGTCCCCATGATGCACTGGCAGCAGTTTTGGGAGATGGGCATCCATCACGGGTGTGCTGTTTGGGCTTTGGCCCGACCCCAAAGCATGCTTTTGGTACTACAAGGTCTGGAAGCACCTCTCAAACTACAACTTCCACCATGTACATGACACATTTGGAGCAAGAGAACCAACAACTTCGGGCAAAAGTGGACAATCTTCAATCGAACATGGTGAGTCTGAATTCACATGTGCTACATTTGCAATCATTCATGGAGCAGATGGCGCAACAATATGGCATGCCTATGCCTGATCCATTCCCCACGCTCAATACAATTCAAGTATGTGCCTGAACTTTTCCCCATTATGTGCCTATCTAGTTGCTGGCTTTTTTTTGGTTAATCTTGCTGTTAACTCTAAGTAGATCTGCAGTGCTAAATAAACTGGTTCAACTTTCCATAGATTGCACCATCAAATTTTCCTTGAATTAATTGGTTGAATTGGTTATTTATTTGGGTTAAGGGCTGAATGGTTATTTATTTGGGTTTGGATCCATCATTCTGGCCCGGATTTGATACCTTATTCAAGGACATTGTCAAAGGACTCAAAGCAAGGGTTGTAGCTTGTTACCAAGTGGTTGAACATCTATTGTTCAAAGATGGGAACATCCCTGATGGGCCTTATGTGCTTCAGATACTGCAAATTCACAAAGTTGTCTGTTAACAAAAGAACAAGAAAATAAATAAAAATGAAAATAGGAACAACTTTCCTAGTTCAATCCTAAACCCCCCCTACTTGTGTCAATCCAATGACAACTAGGAGCACTGGAATCCCAATTTCGATGCAGTTTCCCAACTAATGACCAAAAATTAAGGTGAAAGATTAGAGGCCAAGGAATGCAGAACATTCTATCAGATCAAATCTGGTCATAGGATATCTTCTAGGCTCATCCATTCTGATAGGTCCTACTCGCTTGCATGTGAACCACTAAAACTTTTACACCATTTCTAGTCCATCATTTTGTCATACACGATAATCACAACAAATTCCCTCTAGTTGCAAGACCTACCGAAGGAAAGCCTTGTCAAATAATCCCAAGTCAACCAATCCAACTACAGGTGCCATACCAAGGGGACTGAAAAACCTGCAAAGAAAAACAGAAAGAACTACGAAAACTACCATTCAAGAAACAAATGGTCTGCCAAAATGTACCTTGAGAAAAGTCCCCAAATTTGGCTATAACCCAGGATGATCTGTATGCTTGATGCTACGATCAATGTTCTTTGGATTGCTCGCATAGTTTGTATAAATCTCTGGAAGTCAGAGACACATGCATGTAACACTTGCTAGTTTTTATAAGTGCCAAAAAAAAAAAAACAAATTAGAAGATACAAAACCAGAAAGGGGAATATACTTGACAAGTATCACCTTTTGGCTTTTCTGTACTGGTTATCCTATGGGTCGAAAAAGCACTCTCACAGGTTCTTCTCCACATGACCTTAGATATTTTTGCCACATGGAAGTATGACATCAGACAGAGGACACTAAGGATCACCCACATGTTTGATCCCCCCCCATGTCAACCCTATATCCCACCTAGTTGCCCAAAGGAAATGCTTATTCTGAATAACCGATAAGGGTTTTTATAGCTAAATATTACACTAGTAATAGAGAAAGGCAAGAGGAACATGTGGGTCAGTTTAAAGCCACAACAGTCTTGCCATTTGGAAAAATTCTTGTCATGTAGGTTTCTTCATTCTAAAACCCAGCTGACACTCTCCCTTGTTTCCATTTATATTTGTACCTGTATTTGTATTTGCATTAATTGAAAGAAAGAGAGGAGTAATCTGGTTCCAAAGACTGCTTGCAGAAGTGTTTGTACCTATATTTGTATTTGAACCTGTATTTGTATTTGTATTTGTATTTGCATTAATTCAAAAACCCAGCTGACACTCACAGGTTCTTCACCACCCACTACTGCTGGTAATCTGGTTCCAAAGAGTGCTTGCAAAAGTGTTTTGATACCAAATACAAATAACAGAGTTTGTATCACCCAAATTTTGTCACCCTGTTAGTGAATGCACCAAAGATATTTTACAAAAAATGTTGACCTTGTCACATGATCCAAACCATGCTTTTCCACTCGGAAAGGAAGGGTTGGGAGAAAATAAAAATGAAAGGAAACTCCAAGCAAGGATGAGTGGAGGCATCATATCAGGTTCGTTTCTGGTCTAGCTTCACAGTGAGGACCCAGGAAATGGTGTCTCAGCTCCCAGGAATTTCTCCGTATGCATGGCATAGGTACAACATGGGGTAGAAGATGAGGTCACAGAGGCCTCTTGGCTGATCCGAACCCAATCTGAAATCTGGCAGTATCCAAATCTGATCCAAGTACCCTAGATGCAATCAGATTTGGATATGGATGAAGACCTTTGACAGCACCCATAAGAAGTGAGGATTTAGTTTTGAATTAATAAGCTAAAGTCCAACTTACATCAGTTCCACCCATTACTGGGACAAGCAACGAGAGGATCATAACACTAGTTCCCAATGTGAGGATTTAGTTTTGAAAAGCCAATAGTATAGTTTCAGCTGCAAGAGAAAGCTTTAATCGACCAAAAAAAAAGTGAACAAATAACTCAGTTTACAATTCACATATAAAAGTCCTGACCACACAAATAAGAAAGTGAAGAATTAAGAATATAAAAGCATCTAGTACCAACAACTGCATTATAGTTGGAGTAAAGGAGTAAAGGCAAACTGATGTAGGAAAACCAAGGCGATACGATACAAAAATATCTTGTCACATTTGAAATGATGGACTTCTAGTGTTAAAATAACCAATTTGCTAGAGATGTAGACCATGTAATGAAGAACTAGGGAATGGGATTTCAAGGGTCTCAATTGGCTAATATAAAACTAGTGAAAATATCAGATATTTCAGATTTTAGAATTTAGAAAACAAAAGAACTAGAACTCCACCTAGAAGATATAGAGTTAATGAGTAATTAGGGAAAATATAGGATTTGGCCCAAGACTGAGATTTGTTTTCTTCCCCTGGTCCAATGGTGAACAAAGGCCCATTTATGTGAACCACTTATAACTTCCTCAGCTGATTGGAACCTGAAATCATGGAATTGTTAACCTGAAATTATGGCTGTTCCAGGGGATTCTCTGGCTATCTGATGGGCTGTCTAAATTATCCACATCAGCTCTTCACCTGGCTCAATAGTTTATTCATTTAGAAACCTGTTTTATGTGTGTATGCATGTTGGTTTATCCAGAGCTCAGAGAGTTAGGGCTTTAGGTCATCATCTGGTTTGGTCTAGGTAGGTTATATGACATCTTAGAAGTAAGATTGTGTTTGGATTGTGGGGCAGAAGTGGTAGAGCTTCTGGAATGCTGGGTTCTCCCCATTTTACTTGGCACATCCTGTCTTGGCTTCTGCTCCAAAGCCTAATCCAAACACAACCTAATTGAATGAGTTGTCCTAGAGCAGCACAAAATAAAAACACTTAAAGAGGATTGCCAAGGTCTGTGGCTACATTTCCACATAAAGAGCAAGAGATAAACTACAAATCTTATACAAGATACTCACCTTTGGGGTATTAAGTACAAGTTTTGCAAGAACGAGAGAATTAGTCAGAATTACATGATGGCTATCTGCTATCTCTCCTCCATGGGCCAAAAGAAGAGAACATGACAGGAGAAAACAAAAAAATATCCAAGTGAATACATAATAACACTCCTCCATAGGCCAAAATGATGGCTATCTGATGACAGTGATTCCAATATCGGAGTCCATTGAGAAGTCTATTGGTTTGGAAACCATAGTGAATACAGAGGTGAAGGTAGTGGGTTTAGTTTTTTTAGGGGGTGAGGAATTTGCAAGGAAAACCTTTAAGGAACTAGAAGAAAAATAACCAATGCCTATGGAAGATGGGTAACAACACTCTTTTGGTTATTTGTTAGAGATAAAAAATACATAATAATACACTTAAACAAAATGGATCTTGTCATAAACTCTGCATTGACAAAATCTCTTAATACAAACAAACCATGAAAGAAAACCAGAGTTCCCCAGTTCCCCTACAATAAATACAAGTTACTTTTTGTAGATGTTTTTGAACAGTATTATTTTCCTATTTTGCATGTTGATTTTCTGTAACATGAACACAAAAGTGTTCAGATTTGCACCATTGGAAAAGAATTGGAAGGAAACATGAAGTTAAAGAAACTAGAAGTAAGAACTGAAATGTGGACCAATTTCGATATCAAATACTTGATCAGTATTTCCATATGCATTTGACTAGATAATTGTTGAAAACCTGCCAACCATTGCTTTGTGATGGTTGACTGAATCTCTAATCTGGAAAATGTGATTAGAGATTTATAATTGAAATGTGATGTTCACCTACTCTTTAGAGGAAGGGATATTCATATTGAGTTCTCCTTGTGCCAAGCAAACAAAGATTCTACAACTGCCACTCCCCTTGTGTCCCTTTTCTTATCAGTTCAGGTGTTATCAGACTATTTGAAAGAGCATGACTGGTTCTTCCAGAAATGAATATGCTCACTCCTGGGAACTGCTCCCATTCCCACTGAGAAGGTATATAGACCTTATCTCAATAAACAAATGAATAAATACAGACAAGATACTTGCAAAAATTCAAATTTCAATGCAATGCACCTTGTACATTAATAGTTGGATTGGGAACATTTTGGCTTCTTATATTTATAATGCCATGAACCTTGGTGTAATGGTAAAATCTTGGCCTAACACACAAACTCTTAAAAGAGGATTTGTTTGTCATAAAAAAATAGGCATATGTACTTGACAAACATTCATTATAGAATTTTCTAGATTATGAAATATCTTTATAGCTATATTTTCTTTAAAAAATCTACTTGAAAATACAAGAATGTTGGAAAGAAATTGTTGGTTGATGTTTCCATTCCCATGATGTTGCTTCATCATCAAACCCGGTTACAATAAATCATTTAACATTTTGTTTATACTTGCTAAAAAAATTATGTTATACTTCTACATCTTTTGGTGAAAAATAACATTATTATTGTCTTTTGTAGGATATTGAATAGATACCTAACATAGGGTCTCCTCGTGCACATGCAATGAGTAGGGAGAGGGAGAATGCCAATGCAAAGGGGAAATCTCTCTGTTTTGGATGATATATTTTTCTTCCTTTTTCATATACTTTTTGTATAAACATAAATGTTTAATTGCAAATACTTTTTTTATTAATTATAATTTTGAAACTTATTTTGTTATATTTTAATATAATTAAATGATTATATGGATGGATTAAGTGTAAAGCAGATAATTTAAAATAATTGGGATATCAAAAATACACTTTTGGCGACGTTTGTTTAACATCACCGAAATTGGTATAACAAAACAAAAAAAACCTTTTAGTGCTGTTTGTAAACGTCACCAAAAGAAATTTAAATGTTGCCATTGTATAAAGTATGCGACTTTTGTAAAAAGTTTAGTGACATTTGCAAAATGTCGCGAAAACTTTTAATAACATTCACAATCGTGACGATGATGTAAATGTCACAAAAACCTTTTTGCGACGTTTCCCTAGCTTTTGGTGAAGTTTATGAAAAGTCACGAAAAGCCTTTTTTCCTGTAGTGATTGCATACATGTTCATTGAATATGGAACAAAAAATTGTATTTGAAGAAATCTTACAAGTAGTCCATACAAATTCAAGAGGTTTATTTTTTGTGCATGGAAATGGAAGTTCAAGAAAAACTTATCTTTGGAAAGTAATAATTGCATAGTTAAGGTCTAAACAAATGATTGTGTTAGCGTGTGCATCATCGGGAATTGTAGCGTTTTTACTACCTAGAGGAAGAACTAGTCATTCAAGATTTAAGGTTCCCCTTGAAATTGGTGACAACACATGTTTGATTATACAAAGATCACATCTCGTTGAATTGATCCAAGTTGCTGATTTAATAATTTGAGATGAAGTTCCAACGATTTATAGAAATGCATTTGAGGCCATAGATAGAACTTTCAGAGATCTTATGCGTTTAAAGGATTCGTGTTCTTCTGAAAAGGTTTTTGGAGGGAAACCCGTTATTTTTGGAGGAGATTTCAGACAAGTTTTAGCGGTTGTTAATAAGGGAATGCAGGAAGCAATTGTTTCATCTGTGGTTAATAAATCAAATTTTTGACATCAATGTATTGTTTTTCACTTAACAATAAATATGAGGCTTCGAGTTAGATACCTTGATGATTCGATTGCAAATTCTTTAAATGAATTTTATAAGTGGATATTAGTTCTTGGAGATGGTAAATTACCTACATTATCTTTGGATGATCAATACGAACAAAGTTGAATAAGAATACTAGAAGAATTTTTAATACTTCTAGAGAATAATCCTGTTAAGAATATTGTATCAGCAGTATATTCTGATTTGGAATGTAGATATACAGACCACAATTATTTGATTGAAAGAGCAATTTTAGTAACTACTAATCACAAGGTCGATGAAGTGAATGATTATATCTTATCCACTATACCTGGTGATATATCTACATATTTAAGTGCAGACACAATAAGTCCTATCTCTAAATCAATTGAGAACCAAAATATTTTATTCCTCACAGAGTTCTTATATACATTAAAGTATTATGGAATTCTAAATCATGAATTGAAGTTAAAAGTTAGAATTTCAATCATTCTTCTGTGAAATTTGAACTAAAGTGATGGGTTATGCAATGGAACAAGGCTGATTGTTATTTAATTAGCAAGAAGAGTAATTGAATATGAAATAATTACAGGAAATAATGTGGGTAAAAATGTTTTCATTCCAAGGATAGTGATGACTCCAACTGATTCGAATTGGCCATTTCTTGTGAATGTTTGTTTTACAATGACAATCAATAAAAGTCAATGACAAACTTTGAATTATGTTGAAATTTACTTGTTGCAACTTGTATTTATTCATGTACAATTATATGTGGCAATTTCCTGTGTAATAAGGACAATAAACCAGAATGATATACACAAAACATTGTCTATCATGAAGTCTTTAATAATTTGTATTCAGGTATATTGATTATTAATAGTTATTTCTTACTATTTTTTATTTATTTTGTGTCTAATATATTTCTCAAATTAATGAACAGGTGAGTGACAATGTCTTTCTTGACAATAAATCCGATTAAAATATAAGGAAGTAGAGAAGAAAAGGAAAGAAGAGAGAAAGGAGAAGGAAGAAAGGAAGAAGAAAAAGTTTGGAGCGATAGAATAGTGTTGGCGATGCCAACTTTTATTATATTATATAGGGGGGCAGAAATAAGAAGGGAAAAGACCCTTGTGCCCCTGCTGTAAGTGAGTACAATAACAGAAATAAAAAATGATTTAACTAGCCAAACAGACCCTAACACAAATAACTAAATTATTTCAACACTCCCCCTCAAGTTGGAGCATAAATGTTAATCATGCCCAACTTGTCACACAAATCATTGTATCGCACATGATGAAGGCCTTTGGTGAAGATATCTGTAAGTTGTTTTTCTGGGCTAACATATGAAGTATACACTTCTCCATTTACAAGTTTCTCTCTAATAAAATGTTTGTCCACTTCAATGTGTTTCGTCCTATCGTGCAAGACTGGATTAGTAGCAATATTGATGGCAGCTTTATTGTCACAGTAGAGTGACATAGGATTGCTCACTACAAAACCCAATTCATCTAACAGATTTCTTATCCACATTATTTCAGCAACCCCATGAGACATCGCTCTATATTCTGCTTCAGCACTAGATCTAGCCACCACACTTTGTTTTTTACTTCTCCATGTGACTAGGTTTCCTCTTACAAAGGCACAATATCCACTAGTAGACTTTCGGTCAT
>NW_010729263.1:754037-766655 GCF_000365185.1 Nelumbo nucifera
ACTGTTCCTTGCAGCCGAGGGAGAGGTCCTCTCTTGTCGGCAGTGTTTGATCATTATGGGCTGAGACATTAAGTATAAGACCATTGAGGGTAATACCTGATGGGCTAATCTTGCATCTGCCCACTGTCCCTGGGTGTTACAAGGTGGCTTGGCCCAGGGACCACTTAGGGTAAGTGTTGGGCCCATTAGAAGCCCATGTGATGGGCTTCAGAGGGTGCACTGTCCACAACGGTGTATTCCGCCGGGCCTTGTAACAAAGGCTAGGATGAACCCATGTGGCTGATGTGTAGATCAATGTTTGGGTCCCACGCCATACAAGAAAGCCCAATTGGGCAGCAGTTTGAAAAGCTAAGTGAGTACATAACCTTATTGGGCCTAAAGCTCATTTCGAACTAGGCTGATTTGATTAGTTAAATGAGGGGCGAAATCTGTGATTGGATTAGCAGATTTAGAAACCTCATAATGGGATTAGGAAAAGGCTGATCTAATCTACAGATAAGATAAGGGTTTACCCTTATCACTTAAAGGGACTTCTGATCCAAATATGATTTGGATCAGCAACTCCTAATGGGATTAGGAGCTGATCCCTTGGAGCTTAAAAATGGAGAGGGGGCGGCAGCCTTTAGAGAGACAATATTCACATTCTCTTCAAAGCTGAAATCACAAGAGAAAGAATTCAGCAACCCTGCGAAAATTCTTTCTTGCCACCTCCTTCCTGCTGCCGCCATACCTGCTAGTTCGACCTCCTGTTTTTAGTGGGAGTGATCAAGATCAGATCTTGATATCAGTCTTTTGTGAAAGGACTGATTGGAAGTTGTGTTCACGTGCCATCTTGCTGATTCTTGCGAAGAATCTGGTTCTTGGGAAGAACATTACTGACTCTGCTCCATCCTGCACTGCGCCATCTTCAGTGGGAGCAGATTTTGGTTCCTTCCTTGGGCGTGAACACGTCCATTGGGAGATACTATTTCTCTGTATCAGGTATATCCCTCTCCTASTGYTTYKDTYCARATYTGGTYYRGTTYWTGGTTCAAGATTGATCCTTGAAAAATATGATTTTTCTAAAATAGGGACTACGATTCCTAGTTGAAGGGAGAGAAAATTTTTGAAATTCGCCCATTCTATTCCGCAAGATTCGGGCGTCCATACGATGGATCTCCCATCCCTTCAGATATTGTTGCCTCATCATTAGCTCATAAGCTAGATGCACAAGGAAATCTAACTAAAGAAAGATTTGTAAGCTCATGTCTTCAGCTATTTCCTCTGCTTTTTCTACTTTTGGACTAGCTGATAAATCTGCTTATTTGTATTCATCTTCTTCTCACATGTGGATTATTGATTCTAGAGCCTCAAATCACATGAATGGGGCCTCCTTTGGTCAATCTCCTAAACCATACACCTCTGTTAACCATATTACTACTGCTAATAGTGATTCTCTACCTAAATGTGGTTGTGATGATTTATTTTTGTCCACTTCCAAGTCTAAACCCTTTCATCTTCCCAAAACCTTCTTTGTACCTAAATTGACTACTAGTCTTATTTTTGTTGGGCAACTTGTTGATGATGGTAATAATGTCTTATTTACTTATGATGGTTGTTTTATCCAGGACCAGCACACTAGGGAGTTGACGGGGAAGGTGTGTAGGCTTGGAAGGTTTGTTTGCTCTAGAATTTAAGAATAAGAGAGCTTCATTGGACTCCTATTTGTTGTCTATTATTCTTAGTTATTCTATTTCCTCCTATAATAATGTGTGGCACTTATGGCATAGATGTTAGGGTCACACTCATGCTAAAAATTTGGATTACTTATTTAGACAACTATGCCCTTAGCTCCGGTCAGATTGATGTACTTATTGACATTTATCATAAATGAATAAAGTGCATAATTGATTCATGTTATTTTGGTATGTTTCTATGTAATACCCTTATATTAGACACTTATGAGACTCATGTTAGTTTAGAATTTTCACATCCATTGGATAAATCTGGAGAGATTTATCCTGCAAAGGCTGACACTAATGTGCGGCCAAGAAGGTTGGGGTGGCTTGTCTCAGCTATCAAGGTAAGACCCAAAGCACATGTAGTGTTGGTTTTCTTAAAACCCTGAACTAGACCAAATTCCAGTATTTCCCTAGACTTTGGAGATAGATGGGCAAAACTGGAATGTTACACTTCACCCTTAGACTCGAATATGGTACTGCACTAGGTATCGGATTGGGCTGTATTTGATATGCCAATCAGTGAGATCCTTAACTGGGTCAAAGGGTATGTTGGGGCAGTCCGAGAATTCACCTAAGTGGGTGATCATAGTGACAGGATCAGCCCCTTTGTCGGACAAAGTGAATGATCGGGGAATGCACTCTCTTGGATGGAAACTTAAAACTGTCGGAAGTTAATTTCAAACTTGTTGAGATTTGTTTTGCAAAATATATTTATATATATTATGGTTTCACAAAATGTTTGCAAAAGGTTTCAACTCCCAGGATCCATATGAGTAGAGTGCAACACTATACCTTGTAGCTGAGGGAGAGGTCCTCTCCTGTCGGGTAGTGTTTGATCATTATGGGCTGAAAGATTAAGTGTAAGATCAGTGAGGGTTATACCTAATGGGATAATCTTGCATCTACCTGTTAGACAATGTATTCCCTCATCTCCAATCAGATTGATGTACATTATGACATTTATTGTAAATGAATAAAGTACATATTTGATTCATGTTATTGTGGTGTGTTTCTTTGTAATACCCTTAAATTGGACACTTATGATACTCGTGTTAGTTTAGAATGTTCACAACCGGTGGATTGATCTAGGGAGATCCATCCTAATAAGGCTGACACTGAAGTGCCGCCAAGTTGGTTGGGGTGGCCTGTCTCAGCTGCCAGGGTGAGACCCGAGGTACATGCAATGTAGGTTTAACTTGAAACCATAAACCAGACCAGAATTCCAGTGTTCCCCTGAACCTTGGTGATTAGTGGGCAAAACTGGAATGTTACACCTGACCCCTAGACTTGATTATGATACTACACTAGGTGTCGGATTAGGCTATCTTTGATATGCCAATCAGTAAGATCCTTAGAGGGGGTCAAAACCTGGGTATGTTGGGACAGTCCAAGAATTCATCTGAGTGAGTGATCATAGTGACAGGATCAGCCTCTTTGCCAGACAAAGGTAATGACTGGGAATGCACTCTCTCTGATGGAAACCAAAATTGTCGGCAGTTGATTTCAATCATTGAAATTTGTTTTGCAAAATATATATTTATATAAAGATATACAAATATATATTATGGTTTCTAACTGTTTGCAAAAGGTTTTAATTCCCGGGATCCATGTGAGTAAAGAGTGCAGCACTATTCCTTAAAGTCGATGGAGAGGTCCTCTCTTGTCGGGCAGTATTTGATCATTATCGACTGAGAGGTTAAGTGTAAGACAATTGACGGTTATACCTGATGAGCTAATCTTACATTTGCTCACAGTCCCTGGATTTTTATAAGGTGGCTTGAACCAGGGACAACTTAGTGTAAGTGTGTGCCCATTAGGAGCACATGTGATGGGTTCAGGGGGTTCACTGTCTTTTCAGTGAATTCGGCCAGGCCTTGTAATAGAGGTTGGGCTGAACCCATGTGATTGATGTGTAGATCAATGTTTGGGTCCCACATCATACTAGGAAGCCCCACTGGGCAGCAGTTTGGAAGGTTAGTGAGCACATAGACTTAATGGGCCTAAAGCCCAATTCGAACTAGTATAATTAGATTATTTAAAGAGGAGCGGATCTGGGATTTGGATCAGCAGATAGGATAGGGTCTTATTCATATCCTCTCAGAGAGTCCAGATCTAAATATAGATTTGGATCTGAAAACCTTCTAATGAGATTAGGAGAGAGTTGATCTAATCTATAGATAAGATGAGGGCTTATCCTTATCTCTTAAAGATAGTCTAGATTCAAATAAGGATTTGAATCAGGAAATTCCTAATGGGATTAGGAGCTGATCTCTTCGAGTCTATAAAAGGAGGAGGGGGCAGACCATTCTACATCCAACCAGTTAGAGATATTAGATCTAAGATCACGCAAAGAGAAGACAATAACAGTGAGACTACGCCATCTCCTCTCTGCGTTCTCCTCTAGTTGCCACCATAGCCAGTTTGATTGTCATTGTTGTAGGAGCGATCAAGAAGCATTCTTGATATCTGTTTTTGGAGAAAAACTGATTGGGAGTCGTGCTCACCTGAAGGGATGAGAGATCCATCATATGGATGGCCAAACCCTACAGGAAGGTTGGGCGAAATTTCAAAAATTTCCTCTCATTTCATTTGGGAATCACATTCCTTGTTTTAGAAAATCTGCATTTTGAAAGATCATTCTTGAACCCTAAACTGAACCAGAACTGAAACCAGAAACAGGAAAGGGATATACCTGATATGGAGAAACAATATCTCCCAACGAAGGTGTTCACGCCCAAAGAAAGACTCCAAAGACTGCTCCCACTGAAAATGACATAGTGAATGTTGAAGCAGAATCAGTAGTGTTCGTCCAACGAACCGAACCCTTCGCAAGAATTCGCTGGAGGCTATGAGCACAACTCCAGATCAGCCTTTCTCCAAAGCCTCATATCAAGATCTGATCTTGATTGCTCCTACTTGAAAAGGAAATCAAACCGGTAGTGTGGCGGGGGCGGCAGGGAGAAAATAGCGCAGTCTTGCTATGTTTTGTCTTCTATAACTCTTGCTCTAAGAGTGAGGATGTTGTTGTATTAGAGGCCGCCACCCCCTCCTCCATTTATAATCTTAAAGGGATCAGCTCCTAATCCCATTAGGAGTTGCTGATCCAAATCATATTTGGATCTGAATTCCCTTTAAGTAATAAGGATAGATCCTTATCTTATCTGCAAATTAGATCAGCCATCTCCTAATCTTATTAGGAGGTTTCCAGATCTAAATCCTATTTAGATCTAGACTCTTTGAGTGGATAGGGTTAAGACCCTATACTATCTGCTAATCTAATATCAGATCCACCCCTTTCTTTATCTGAACAAATCAGCCCAGTTCAAAATGGGCTTTAGGCCCATGAAGTTTAAGTGCTCAGTATGCTTCCAAACTGCTGCCCAGTTGGGCTTCCTTGTATGGCGTGGGACCCAAACATTGATCTACACATCAGCCACATGGGTTTAGACTAGCCACTGTTACAAGGCCTGGCCGAATACACTGTTATGAACAGTGCACTCCCTGAACCCATCACAAGGGCTCCTAATGGGCCCAACACTTACATTAAGTGGTCCCTGGGCCAAGCCACCTTATAAAAACCCAGGGACTGTGGGTAGATGCAAGATTAACCCATCAGGTATTACCCTCAATGGTCTTACACTTAACCTCTTAGCCCATAATGATCAAACACTTCCTGACAAGAGAGGACCTCTCCCTCGGCTGCAAGGAATAGTGTTGCACTCTCTACTCACATGGATCCCAGGAATTAAAACCTTTTGCAAACGTTTTAAAACCATAATATATATATGTATATCCGTATATAAATATATTTTGCAAAACAAATTTCGACGATTGAAATTAACTGCCGGCAGTTTGGTTTCCATCAGAAAGAGTGCATCCCTGATCATTACCTTTGTCCGACAAAGGGGCTGATCCTGTCACTATGATCACCCACTCAGATGAATTCTCAGACTGTCCCAACATACCTAGGTTTTGACCCCCTCTAAGGATCTCACTGATTGGCACATCAAAGACAGCCCAATCCGACACCTAGTGCAGTATCATAATTGAGTCTAGGGGTCAGGTGTAACTTTCCTGTTTTGCCCATCAATCTCCTAGGTCCAGGGCAATACTAGAAATCTTGTCTGGTTCAGGTTTTCAAGTAAACCTACATTACATGTGCCTTAGGTCTCACCCTGGCAGGTGAGACAAGCCACCCCAACATTTGGCAGCACACCAGTGTCAGCCTTGGTAGGATAAATCTCCCCAACTTATCCAACGGCTGTGAACATTCTAAACTAACACGAGTCTCATAAGTGTCAAGTTTAAGGGTATTACACAGAAACACACTACAAGAACATGAATCAAATATGTACTTTATTCATTTACAATAAACGTCATAATGTACATCATTCTGATTGGAGCCAAGGGCATACAGTATCTAACATCACCTACCCTCCAGCGAATTCTTGGTGAAGGATTTGGATATTTGGAAGAACACTGTTGATTCTGCTCCATCCAACACTGTGTCATCTTCAGTGGGAGCAGTCTTTGGATCCTTCCTTGGGCGTGAACACCTCCATTAGAAGATATTATTTCTTCGTATCAGGTATCTCCCTCTCCTATAGATTTGTTTCAGATATGGTTCGGTTCTTGGTTTAAGATTGATCATTGAAAAATGCAGCTTTTCTAAAACAGGGAATGTGATTCTTAGATGGGAGAGAGAGAAATTTTTGAAATTTTGCCCAACCTACATGCAGGGTTCGGCCATCCATAAAATGGATCTCTCATCCCCTCAGTGGTATTAGAGCCAATTCAAATCTTGAACCAAATTAAATCAGATCTGAACCTGTACAAATGGGCAGAAGGCATTCCACCCGATTTGCGCAAATTAAGGTTTTTCTGGGAAATTTGTTTCCCAGATGAAGGGTGAATGATCTGAAATTAAATCTTTATAAATCTGAAATTTATTTAGAATTGTTCTTTATGAATTTCTTGATTTATGGGTTGTTCGTACAAATGGAGATCAAAATCTTGATTGGCACAAGAAAACTACAATTTTGCAGTTTTATTTATTTTTGGTCTGTAATTATTTTTTTTTTAATTTCTAGACTGAATGTATAGGATTTGATCTGATGTAATATTAATAGAAAAATTAAGTTTTTTCTATTTATATATTTGATGATTGAAGTTGGCGGTGCAAAGGAGGAGATTTTGCAAATATGAAAATCGCTATCTGCGATTTGCAGTTTATGAAACTGCAAATTGTGTTCTGACATTTGTATTGCAGATTGGAGATGTGCAAACAGCCCTATGACTTATTCTTGTTTTTCTTTAATCAGTAAATTTAATTTCAGATTGTTTCTTGAATTAAATCTTGAATTAAAAATCAAACCCTAGACCCATTCAAACCAGATTGGTCCAAACTGGTTGCACTGAATCTGTGGTTCGATGAAGGATGATGTCAGCCCTAATTTCCCACTTTTGGGCCAAGGGATTGATATTTAATTATGAAATTTAATTCGGCCCACACCTGTAAGGCCTAGTTTTAAGAGGTTAAAATTGATAAAAGCCCAATAACTGCAAGGTGGTGGGGTTATGCAGCTGAAACAGTTGGCTCCATGCACCCTATGTGCTTTCCCACATTTCCAAAGACATAATTTCGCTGTCTCCATCACTGAGATGGGAGGAAATCTCGGAGATGAACAAATGGAAATGGAACATAGATTAAAAACCATATCTATATAGATAACCTGAATCAAATTAGGTTGTGGACTGATGTTTGCTCTTTTATCAGAAAATGGAAAACGGACAATTTGCAAAGCATTTGGACGACAACAAGCTTAAGGGCCCAAACTATGCCGACTGGTATCGTAACCTCATGCTGGTCTTGACCTCTGAAAAATTGGATAAGGTGGCTAAGAATCCTGCCCCGGAACGTCCGGTAGATAAGGCTTCTAAGGCTCGAAGAAGAGACTATCAGGAATGGGAGGAGAAAAACTCCCTCGCCCGGTGTTACATCATTGCCTCACTGGACAATCCAATACAGAGGCAGTTTGATCAGATCGAACTTGCCAAGGACATATTGGATAGTTTAAAGACAATCTATGAAGAACAGAACCGTTCTACTCGACAAAAGGTCTTGAAGCAGTTCATGACCGCACAGATGTCCAAGGGCCAGCAAGTTCATGACCATTGTCTTCGGATGATGGGATACATCAATGAGCTTGAGGCTCTTGGATCCGGGCTGGATCATGTGAACCAGATAGATGCCATCCGTAACTCTTTGTCTTCGTCCTTCAATCCATTCATCATGAACTATAACATGAATAAGCTGAATGTCAGCGTTCAGGAACTCAGCAATATGTTGCAAAGGGCCGAAGAACTGATCAAGAAGGATGAGCCCCTAACCATGCTTATTGAAGCAGGCAAGCCAGGCAAGAAGAGGAGGGCAAACAAAAGGCCCTAGAAGAAAGCCACCAAACCCAAGAAACTGAGGAAACACAAGGCATCGGATGCCTGTCATTATTGTAAGTAGACCAGCCACTGGAAGAGGAACTGTCCTCAATACCTAGAATCCAAGAAAGGTAATTTCGAATCCTGTATCATAGAAACCAATTTGTTGGTAACTTCTGCCTCCTGGTGTATTGACTCTGGGGCTTCAACTCATGCATATAATTCACTGTAGGGGTTCAAGGTAAGCAGAATACTGAGTGAAGGAGAGGTGACTCTTTACTTGGGGACTTCTGCAAGTGTTGCAGCTACGGCTATAGGAACCGTAGAGTTATTTTTTAAAGAATGATCAATTGTACTGAAAGATTGTCTTTATGTGCAAAATTTGAGAAGAAATTTGATTTCTATTTCAAAACTATGTGTCGATGGATATTCTATCTTCTTTAGTAATACGATTACTATTAAAAGAAACAACAAATTCATCACATACGGAGAGCATAAGAATGGTCTCTATGTTCTGCATCCCTCTCTAGAAACTAACATAGCCGAAACTACGTCTGTTGATTTCCCCAAGAAAAGAACCCATGATACAGTTAGTCCCACGTGCCTGTGGCATTACCGACTTGGCCATATTAATAAAGATCATATCACAAGGTTGGTAAATGATGGTTCTTTGGATTTTCTAACTGTAGAAGATCTTTCCACTTGTGAGCCTTGCCTTCAGGGCAAGATGACTAAATGGCCATTTAATGGTAAGCCTGAAAGATGTACAGGCATGCTTGACCTTATACATACTGATGCATGTGGTCCCCTGAATGTTAGTACTCATAACCAGCACGTGTATTTTATTACATTCACCGATGATTATTCTCGGTATGGTTACGTGTACCTAATGAGACACAAGTCCGAATCCTTTGAAAAGTTCAAGGAGTTCAGACAAGAGGTCGGGAAACAGTTAGGGAGAGAAATTAAGACCCTTCAATCAGATCGAGGTGGCGAGTATCTCTCTGACGAATTCAAGGACTACTTGAAACGGGATAGTATCACAGTTAGCTCCTCCTACTACACTACAACCTAATGGTGTTTTAGAGAGGAGGAATAGGACCTTATTGGATATGGTCCGGTCACTTCTCGTGCACTTAGAGTTGCCCACATTCTATTGGGGTTACGCATTGGAGACTGCGATATACGTGCTGAACCGGGTTTCAACCAAATCGGTTCCGAATACTCCATATGAACTTTGGACTGGAAAGAAACCAAGTGTCAGACACTTGAACATTGATCTACACATCAGCCACATGGGTTCAGCCCAGCCTCTGCTACAAGGCCTGGCCGAATGGGCCCAACACTTACACTAAGTGGTCCCTGTGCCAAGCCACCCTATAAAACCTAGGGACTATGGGCAGATGTAAGATTAACCCATCAGGTATAACCCTCAATGGTCTTACACTTAATCTCTCAGCCCATAATGATCAAACACTGCCCGACAAGAGAGGACCTCTCCCTCGGCTGCAAGGAACAGTGCTGCACTCTCTACTCACATGGATCCCGGGAATTAAAACCTTTTACAAACATTTAGAAACCATAATATATATATATATATATATGTATATCTTTATACATTTGGTGTAAATGTTGGGCCCATTAAGGGCCCATACTAATGGACTTAGGGGTTTACTGTGTTATGTAGTGAATTTGGCCAGGCCTTGTAACAAAAGCTAAGCTGAACCCATGTGGATGATGTGTAGATCAATGCTAGGGTCCCACACCATACAAAGAGAGCCAAGCTAGCAACATTTAAAGGGAAAAGTGAGCTATGTAACTAAATGGGCCTAAAGCCAATTTCAAACTGGGTTTAAGTGAGTTAATTAAAAAGGGGCGAATTCTGAATTATAATCTGATCAGGATTAGCTAAACGATAAGATAAATCTTATCCATTTAAGAGTCCAGATCCAAATATCTGATTTGGATCAAGAAACTCTTTCCTAATTGGATTAGAAAGCTTATCCAAAGAAGACTATAAATAGGGGGTGAATTCACCAGTTTCATACACTCAGCAATCTGCAGGATTCTCCTCCAGTTCTTGCCACCCCTACCTAGTTCGATTTCCACCTTTGGGTCTAATCAAGAATAGTTCTTGATATTGTTTCTTTCTAGAAGAAACAATCTAAAGTCATGCTCACCAGCCCCTTGCGTGATTCTTGCTAAAGAATTAGGGTTCTTGCTAAAGAACCACTTTGCTGATCCTGCCTCACCATAAGTTGTGTCATATTCAATGGAGGTGGGTTTTGGTCATCTCTTTGGGCGTAAACACCTACGTTGGGAGTTAATGTTATTCTGTGTCAAGTATATCTCTACTTGCTTCCTTTTGGTTTCAGATTTGGTCCGGTTTGTTTAAAAAATGAGCCTTGGAAATGCAGTTTTCTAAATTAGGGAATAAGATTCCCAAAAGGGAGAAAGAAAATTTTTGAAATTTTGCCCAACCTCCTTGCAAGGTTCGGCCATCCATATGATGGATCTCCTTTCCCTTCATTATTTTCTTCTAGTTGTTTTCCTATGACTACTTCAATTAAGAATGTTAATAAACCCTGCTTAACTTTTTACCTCATTCACAATGATGTGTGGTCGTCTCCAGTTATTTCACGCTTGGGCTATAAGTATTTTGTGTTATTCATTGATGATTGTACTCGATACACATGGGTTTATTTCCTTCGAAAGAAATCAGAAGTTTTCTCCAGGTTTAAGAACTTTCATGTTATGGTAATGACCTAGTTTAAAACTACTATAAGCATTTTGAGGTCAAATTCTGGGGGAGAGTACTATGATGGTGAGGATGGTGGGTTTCAAACATATCTTAAACAACATTGTATTCAGTCCCAGAGATCTTGTCCTCGTACTCTTCAACAAATTTGAGTATCGGAGGACAAGAATCGCCATATTGCTAGTACGATGAGATTCTTGATTCAAGACTCTCATGCTCCCCCTACCTTCTAGGTGGAGGTGACCCACACTAATGTTCACCTTATCAATGTTCTTCCTACACCTATCCTTAGAAATTCTTCTCCTTATCAATCGTTATTTCCTCGCCTACCAAACCTATCCATACTTTGTGTCTTTGGATGTGTTTGTTTTGTCCATCTCCCTCCCCATAAATGCACCAAGCTAACAGTTCAATCAATTGTATGTGCATTTATGGGATATAGTATGGAAAACAAAGGATTCCTTTCTTACGATCCCAAAGTCCGTAGGTTGTGGATTTCCCGCAATGTCATATTTCTTGAGAAACTTTAATTCTTTGAACATATTACTAAATTGCCTGCTCCATCCATTTCTATTCTGCATAACTTTGGCTTTGTAGGTGATTCTCCTTCTTCATTTCAGCCACTTCAAATGTATTCTAGTCATAGTTCTTTCTTAGTTGTTTTGTCATCCACAGATATTCCTAAGTCTTACAACCAAGCCGTAACAATTAAGCATTGGAAAGATGTTATGGATTTAAAGTGAAGGGATGAGAGATCCATCATATGGATGGCCGAACCCTACAGGAAGTTTGGGCGAAATTTCAAAAATTTCTCTCTTTCCCATCTAGGAATCGCATTCCCTGTTTTAGAAAACTGCATTTTCAAGGGTCAATTTTGAATCAAATCGGATCAGATCTAAAACCAAAAGGGAGAAGAGGGATATACCTGATACAGAGTAACAGTAACTCCCAATGAAGGTATTCATGCCCAAGGAGAAAACCAAAAACTGCTTCCATTAAAGATGACACAGTGAGAGGTGAAGTAGAATCAGCAGGACGACTCTTCAGCAAGAACCGAATTCTTTAGCAAGAATGGGATAGAGGGCTAGTGAGCACAACTTCAGATTGTTTCTTCTACCAATAAGCAATATCAAGAACAATTCTTGATCATTCTCACGAGTGTGGATCGAACTAGGTAGGGGCGGCAAGATCAGGGAAGAACTCTACAGACTGCTATAATGTCTATTGTGTGTTTGCATGTCCACCCTACTCTCTTATTTATAGCCTTAAAGAGACAACCTCCTAATCTGATTAGGAGTTTCCTATTCCAAATCTTTATTTGGATCTGGAGTCATTAAGTGACAAGGATAATCCCTTATATTATTTGTAGCTTAAGATCAGCTTGATGCTAATCAAATTAGGAGTTTCCTGACCCAAATCTTTATTTGGATCTGGACTCTTTAAGTGGATAAGACTTATCCTCTTATCCTTATCTACTGATCCGAACCTAGACTTGCCCCTATTTAATTAATCTAATTAACCTAGTTCGAATCGGGCTTTAGGCCCATTAAGTTTATGTATTGACTTAACCTCTTAACCTGTTGCCCAGTTGGCTCTACTTATATGGTGTGGGACCCAAACATTGATCTACACATCAGCCACATGGGTTCAACCCAACCTTTGTTACAAGGCCTGGCCGAATTCACTATAGGAGACAGTGAACCC
>NW_010729263.1:767920-782187 GCF_000365185.1 Nelumbo nucifera
TGCATGTACCTTAGGTCTCACCTTGGCAGCTGAGACAAGCCACCCCAACCAACTTGGCAATACATCAGTGTCAGCCTTGGTAGGATAAATCTCCCCAGATCTATCCAACGGCTATGAAAATTCTAAACTAACCTGAGTCTCATAAGTGTCCAATTTAAGGGTATTACACAGAAACACACTACAATGACATAAATCAATTATGTACTTTATTCATTTACAAAAAATGACAATAGGTACATCAATCGGATTGGAGATAAGGGCAAAACTGTCTAATAACTCCCACTTGCACTTAAGTCCAATCAGGTACAAGCCGGAGTCTTGTACTTTCCACGTGTTTCTCAAACATTTTCTGTCTTAGTGGCTTAGTTAATGGGTCTGCTACATTTTCTGCTGATGCTACCTTCTGACATCAATCTCCCGTAGATCCAATGTTGTCACACAACAATAGAATGGGTGATGTGCTGAATTCCAAATTCTAGAATAAACACCTTCATTCATTAGGCAGCCTCACTTACGACAATGTGCTTGGCTTAGGTTGTGGAATCTGCTATTTTTACTACTCAGGACCCCATCACGGAGATGTAACCAGATGTAGACATTCTACCATCTAGATCTGACTGGAAGTTAGTATCAATATACCCGACGATCTGTAGTGAACTACCATCGAATACCAGACAAAACTCTTTTGTCCTTCGAACGTATTTTAGTATGTTTTTCACAGCGGTCCATTGCTCCTGCCCTAGGTTAGATTGGTATCTGCTTACTACACTCACTGCCTGAGAAATGTCAAGACGAGTGCACAACATGGCATACATGATGCTCCCTACGACTGAGGCATAGGGAACCTCTTTTATGCCCTTAATTTCTTCGGGAGTCTTAGGAGACATACCCTTGGAGAGAGTGACTCCATGCCTGAAAGAAACATTTCCTTTCTTGGAGTTCTTCATGCTGTATCTCTTGACTATTTTGTCAATGTAAATGGAAATGGAAATGGAACATAGATTAAAAGCCCTTTGTATGTGATGACATGAATCAATTTAGGTTGTAGACTTATAAATCTGCTTTGCCTTTACCAGAAATGGTAAATGGAAACTTCATCAAGTTGTTGGATGATAACAAACTCAAGGACCCCAATTATGCCAACTGGTTTCGAAACCTTATGCTGGTTTTGATGTCTGAGAAATTGGATAAAATTGCTAAGAACCCTGCTCTGGATCATCAGGGTGATAGGGATTCTAAGGCCCAAAGGAGAGAGTATCAAGAATGGGAAGAGAAAAATTCTCTTACCCGGTGTTGTATTATAACCTCTTTAGACAATCCAATACAGCGACAATTCGATAAGATCAAAGTGTCCAAGGATATATTGGATAGTCTGAAGACTATGTATGAAGAGCATAATCATTTTACTTGACAAAATGTCTTAAAATTGTTTATGACCGTACAAATGGCCAAGAACGAACAGGTTCATGACCATTGTCTAAAGATGATGGGTTATATCAATGAATTGGAGGCTCTTGGGTTAGGACTAGATAATGACACCAAAATTGATGTTGTTCTCAATTCCTTGCCTCCATCTTTCAATTAGTTTATCATGAATTACAATATGAATAAGCTAAACGTTAGCTTTCAGGAACTCAGCAATATGTTGCAGAGGGCTGAAGAATTGATTAAGAAGGATAAGCTGATAGCTATGCTTGTTGAAGGTGGCAAATCGGGTAAGAAGAAGCGAAAGGCTAAAAGGAAGGTTCAGAAGAAGAGTATAAAAACCAAAAAGCAAAAGAAAGACAAGGCATCGAATGCTTGTCAATTCTGCAAGCAGCCCGACTACTAGAAGAGGAATTGTCCTTGATACCTAGAGACTAAGAAACAATGTATGTTCGATTCTTTCATCATAGAGACCAATCTGTTGGTCACTTCTGCTTCCTAGTGTATTGACTCTAAGACTTTGACTCATGCGTGTAATTCACTATAAGGATTCAAGATAAGCAGAAGACTGAGTGATGGAGAAGTGACACTTTACTTGGGAACTTCTGCAGCTGTTGCAGCTATGGCCATAAGCACTATAAAATTAGTTTTCAAAGAAGGGATTATTGTACTAAAAGATTGTTTTTTCATACCTAATTTAAGAAGAAATTTGATTTCTGTCTCAAAGTTATGCATGGATGGTTATTCTATTTTGTTTAGCAATGTGATTACTATTAAACGGAATAACAAATTCCAAGCATACGGGAAACTTGAGAATGGTCTCTATGTTCTCCATTCCTCTCTAGAAACCAATATTACCAAAACTACGTCAAAAAGAATCCGTGATACAGTTAGTTCCACGTGCCTGTAGCATTACAAGGTTGGTAAACGATGGTCGTTTGGATTTTATAAGTATAGAAGATCTTCCAACCTATGAACCTTGCATTCAGGGTAAGATGACAAAATGGACATTTACTAATAAGCCTGAAAGATCTATAGGCACACTTGACCTAATACATACTAATGTATRTGGTTCCCTAAATGTTAGGACACGTAATTAGCACGTTTATTTCATAACCTTTACCGATGATTGTTCTCGGTATGGTTACGTGTACCTAATGAAACATAAGTCTGAATCCTTTGAAAAGTTCAAGGAGTTCAAACAAGAAGTCGATAAATAGTTAGGGAGAGAAATTAAAGCCCTTTGATAGATCGAGGTGGTGAGTATCTCTCTAACGAATTCAGGGACTACTTAAAGGACAATGGGATAGTATCACAATTAGCCCCTCCCGCTACACCACAGTTAAACGATGTGTCGGAGAGGAAGAACCGGATCCTATTGGATATGGTCCGATCACTTCTCATCCACTCAGAATTACCTACATCCTTTTGGGATACGCATTGGAGACTTTGATTTATGCGCTGAACCGGTTTCTAACCAAATCTGTTCCGAAGACTCCCTATGAGCTTTGGACCAGTAAGAAACCAAGTGTGAGACACTTGAAAATTTGGGGTTGTCCGGTACATGTTGAAAAAACTAGTGCTAACAAATTAGAATCTAAGACCAGCTGTTGCCTATTTGTAGGTTACCCCAAAGGCTCTATAGGTTACCTATTCTATGATCCGAAAGAACAAAATGTGTTTTACAGTCGAAATGCCCATTTCTTAGAAAAAGATTACATCCTGGAGAATCTTTACCAAGAAGTTGTTCTTGATAAGGAGAGCCTAGGAGTAGTGGGAGATGTCCCACAAGCTTTAGATACTCAACCTAGAAGGTCTACCCAGGTATTTATGACCAAGAAAGTTATTTAGTGGAAGCCACGACGAGTGAGGATGATTCCACGACTTATGTGAAAGCTATAGTGGACATAGATTCCCTAAAGTGGGTAGGTGCTATGAAAGCCGAGATGGACTCGATGAAGACCATCAAGGTATGGACTCTTGTAGACCCACCCTCTGGGGTGAAAGCAATTGGTTGCAAGTGAATTTACAAGAGGAAGAAAGGCCTAGATGGTAGCATTAAGACCTATAAAGCTTTTCTTGTGGCAAAAGGATATACACTCAGAAAGTGGGAATCGACTATGAGGAGACCTTTTCGCCGGTGGCTATGCTAAAGCCTATTAAGATCTTGCTATCTGTAGCAACATACCATAACTACGGGATTTGGCAAATGAATGTCAAAACCGTGTTCCTGAACGGAGATCTTACTAAAGATATCTACATGTTGCAACCGCAAGGATTTATTGTTGTAGGTCAGAAACACATGCTATGCAAACTTAACCGATCCATATATGGACTAAAGCAGGCTTCTAGGTATTGGAACATCTGGTTTGACTTTACTGTCAAATAGTTTGACTTTGAGCAAAATACGAATGAACCCTGTGTTTACAGAAAAACCAGAGGGGATAAAGTTACGTTCTTGGTTCTGTATGTAGATGACATTCTACTCATTGGGAATGATGTAGGAATGTTAACTATGGTGAAAATGTGGCTTTCACAGCAATTCTCCATGAAAGATTTTGGAGAAGCCACCTATATCTTGGGAGTTCGACTCTATAGAGATAGATCGAAAAAGATAATAGGATTATCACAATCTACTTACATTGACAAAATTGTCAAGAGATACAGTATAGAGAACTCTAAGAAAGGAAATGTTCCTTTCAGGCACGGAGTCACTTTCTCCAAGGGTATGTCTCCCAAGACTCCCGAGGAGATTGAGGGCATGAAGGAGATTCCCTATGCCTCAGCCGTAGGGAGCATCATGTATCCCATGCTGTGCACTCGTCCCGACAATTGCTCAGGCAATGAGTGTGGTAAGTAGATATAGTCTAACCCAGTATAGGAACACAAGACAGTTGTGAAGAACATACTAAAATACCTTCGAGGGACAAAAGAGTTTTGTCTGGTATTCAATGGTAGTTCACTATAGATCCAAGGGTATACTGATGCTGATTATCAATTAAATCCAGATGATAGAAAGTCTACATCTAGGTACATCTTTATGATGGGGACCTATGCAGTTAGCTGGAAAAGCAGCAAACAAGGTTCCACCGCAGATTTCACAACCAAAATTGAATACATTGCCACAAGTGAAACTGCTAAAGAAGTCGTCTGGATGAAGAAGTTCATTCAAGAATTAGGAGTAGTTCCATCCAGCACATCACCCATTCCACTATTGAGTGACAACAATGGAACTATAGCTCAGGCTAAGGAGATACGAGCCCATTCAAAGTTGAAGCACATCGAGAGGAAGTACCATGTACTGTGGGAGATAGTTGGTAGAAGGGATGTCTTGATTCAAAAAGTAGCGTCAACGGAGAATGTAGCAGACCCATTGACTAAGACACGTACACAGAAAGTGTTTGAGAAACACGTGGAAAGTATAGGACTCCGGTTTGTACCCGATTGCACCTACATGCAAGTGGGAGCTGTTAGACAGTTACGCCCTTAGCTCCAATCAAATTGATGTATCTTTTGACATTTATTGTAATTGAATAAAGTACATAATTGATTCATATCATTGTGGTATGTTTCTATGTAATACCCTTAAACTAGACACTTGTAAGACTCATGTTAGTTTAGAATCTCTACAGCCGTTGGATAGATCTAGGGAGATTTATCCTACCAAGGCTGACACTGATGTGCCACTAAATTGGTTGGGGTGGCTTGTCTCAGTTGCCAGGGTGAGACCTGAGATACATGCAGTGTGGGTTTTCTTGAAACCCTAAACCGGACCAAATTCTAGTATTACCTTGGACCTTGGAGATAGATGAGCAAAACTAGAATGTTACACCTGACCCCTAGACTCGATTATGGTACTATACTAGGTGTCGGATTAGGTTGTCTTTGATATGCCAATCAGTGAGATCTTTAGAGGGGGTCAAAACCTAGATATGTTGGGACAGTCTAAGAATTCACCTGAGTGGGTGATCATAGTAACAGAATCAGCCCCTTTGTCGGACAAAGTGAATGATTGGGGAATGCACTCTTTCTAATGGATAACCTAAACTACGAGTAGTTGATTTCAAATGTAGAAATTTGTTTTTTGAAAAATATATTGATATAGAGATATACATGTATATATTATGGTTTCAAAATGTTTGCAAAAGGTTTTAATTCCTGAGATCCATGTGAGTAGAGAGTGCAGCATTGTACCTTGCAGCCGAGGGAGAGGTCGTCTCTTGTCGGGCAGTGTTTGATCATTATGGGCTAAGAGATTAAGTGTAAGACCTTTGAGGGTAATACTTGATGGGCTAATCTTGCATCTGCCCACCGTTCTTGAGTTTTCATAAGGTGGCTAGATCCAAGAACCATTTAGTGTAAATGTTGGGTCCATTAAGAGCCCATAGTGATGGACTCAAGGGTTCACTGTCTCCTACAGTGAATTCAGCCAGGCTTTGTAATAAAGGCTGGGTTGAACCCATGTGGCTAATGTGTAGATCAATGTAAGGGTCCCATGCCAAACAAAGAGAGCCAACTGGGCAGCAAGTTAAGGAGTAAGTGAGCACATAAGCTTAATGGGCCTAAAGCCCAATTTGAACTGGGCTTAAGTTAGTTAATTGAAAAGAGGCAAGATCTAATTTATAATCTGATTAGGATTAGCTGAAAGGATAAGATAACTCTTATCCATTTAAGAGTTCAGATCCAAATATCAAATTTGGATCAAGAAACTCTTTCCTAATTAGATTAGGAGGCTGATCCAAAGAAGACTATAAATAGGGGGCAAATTCCTTAGTTTCATACATAGCAATCTACAGAATTCTCTCTTATTTTTTTCATCCCTACCAAGTTCGACCAAGTGGAATTAATCAAAGAAAGGTTCTTGATATTGTTTCTTGGTTGAATAAATAAACTGAAGTCGTGCTCACCATCCCCTCTTTGATTCTTGCTAAAGAATCCCGGTTCTTGCTGAAGAGCCATCCTACTGATCCTGCTTCATCGCACACTGTGTCATCTTTAGTGGAAGCGGGTTTTGGTCTTCTCCTTGGGCGCGAACACCTTCATTGAGAGTTACTGCTACTTCGTATCTGGTATATCCCTCACTTCCTATTGGTTTTAGATCTTACTCGGTTTTGTTTCAAGAATGATCTTTGAAAATGTAATTTTCTTAAATAGAGAATGCGATTCTCAAATGGGAGAGAGAATTTTTTTGAAAATTTGCCCAAACTTCCTATAGGGTTCGACAGTGAATTTGGCCAGGCCTTGTTACAAAGGCTAGGTTGAACTCATATGGCTTTTATGGAAATCAATGTTAGGGTCCCAACAAAGAGAGACAAGCTATCCATCAATTAAAAGGAAGTGAGCCTGAAAGTTTAATGGGCCTAAAGCCCAATTCGAACTGAGTTTAATGAGATTAATTAAAAGGGGCAAATTTGGGTTTATATTTGGATAGGGATCAACAAGAGGATAAGATAAGTCTTATCCACTTATGAGTTCAGATCCAAATAAAGATTTGGATCAAAGAACCCTTTCCTAATTTGATTAGGAAGCTGATCTTGAAAGGAATTGAATTATGGGGTGAATTCTAGAGAAATAATTCTTCTTTTCTACAATCTATTTTCTCCCTCTACTCTTGCCGCCCTACCCTGTTCGATCTCCAGTTCTTTGAGTGATCAAGATTGGATCTTGATATTGTTTCTTGTTAGAAGAAACAATCTTGTAGTTACATTCACATCCCTGCATGATTCTTGTTGAAAAATCTCTTTGCTAATCCTGCCTCATCCTAAGCTGTGTCATATTCAGTGGAGGTGGGATTTGGTACCCTCTTTGGGTGTGAACACCTATGTTAGGAGCTACTTGTGTGGATTCCGTACCAGGTATATCCCTCCCTTAATCTTAGTTACAGATTTGGTTTGATTTGTTTCAAGAACGAACCTTGAAAAATGCAGTTTTTCTAAATTAGGGAATAAGATTCTCAAAAGGGAGAAAAAATTATTTTTGAAATTTTGCCCAGCCACCTTGCATGGTTCGGCCATCCATATGATGGATCTCCCTTCCCTTCAGTTGCTTCCCAAGAGCAAGCTCATTAGGTCAAACATCTACTCAGTTTGGAGAAGAGCAATAAAGATATTTGAGTTCAAAAGTTTATGGAGGCATTAATCTTATTCATGTTGAAGTTCAACATAAATCGATTAAAGAACGGAAGAGAGTTAAGAATGGCATTAATCTTAATGTCATCTTCCAAGGTGCTACCAAGAGCTTCTAATTCATTGATGCAGCCTATCATCTTCATGACATGCTCATGCATGTGTTGTCTCTTAATCATGCAAGTAGTCATCAACATTTTAAGGACTTTTTGTCTAATAGAACGATTATACTCTTCATACATAGATTTAATTCCTTCCAATACCTCCTTACATGTTAAGACATTCTCATATTGTTTTTGGATGGAATTATCTAGTAAAGCAAGAATATAACATTTGGCAAGAGAGTTCTCATCTTGCAAATCATTATACTCCCTACATCATTCCTTAAAAGCTTGATTCCTAAGTGCTTCTAAAGCAGCCTGAGTGACAACCATGTCCATTTTTAAGTGTGAGTACAATGTTGAGGTTATGTTTTAGTCAGCATAATTTAGGTCTTTAAGCTTCTTGTTGTCAAGAAGTTTAGGGAATGATCCAATTGTCATTTACTACACAAGATTATTCTATATGTCTCTTCATAGAAGGGGTTTCAACATTTAGGTTAAATAGACTAGAGTAGTTTTAGCCAATTTGATCTAGGAATCAAATTTTGTTCGAGTGTAGTTCTAGAACTAAACCTAATGCTCTGATGCCGCTGTTGAACAGATTGAAAAACATCAATATGTTGGCCAAACCAACTTGGGTTTATATCCAAATTTCAAAAAATTTTTAGTTTGAACCCGAGAATTGGATTCTTTGAATTCAGAGAATCGGATTCTCCTAGGATCATTCTAGCATTGGATTGAACCAGATCTAGTTTTCAAAATTAAATTGAGCATACATGATACGGAGACCAAAAATTGCAGCTCCCAAAGTGGTGGTTTACTCCAAATACAACCAAATCGCTTCTAACTGAAAATGGCATAACTGATGTTAGCTGCTGATCCCGTAACCAGTTTTCAGCTGAAATTTCTAAGAAGCTTGGATTTGTGCAGCTATGAAACCACTTAAATTATGGTGTCTTATAGTGGAAAACATAGAAAAAGCAATGAGAGAACAGCAGCTCCTTGAAAGTAAAGAGAAGAATCCTATGGTAAATGAGGAACATGATAATCCCACACATGTAGAAGAATAGGACAACCAATATAAGGACTTCAATGACATTAGTGGGGACTATATGTTATTCTATCCCTCGCATATGAACATGGGAGATTCCTTTCCCACAAATATTCTATCCTCCTTTAACATTGTTGCCTCTCTACAGATAAGCACTCTTACCGATTATCTAGACATCTCTAGTGTTGTCACTTATGTATAACAAAGGGTCATAAGTCTAGACAACCGAATGGCTGCCCATAAGTAGTAGATTCTAAGTTGAAAGTAATTGAAGCTCGGATAGATGCCCTTCATAAAAATGAACACCAGGCTGCTTAGACCATTAGTAGTATCCAATCTAAGATCCTAGAGTTCCACACTATGCAACAACAAATGATCCCTCTCTTCGCTACCTTAGTAGTTCTAGTTGTAAAAAGCATGGGAAGGAGGTGGAGGAAAGGCAAGAATTTCAAGCTTTTCAAAGAAGAACACAGAGTGTAGTAGAGAAGCTATTTGGCATCGCTACAAAAAATTATTTTGAGTGTTCTTAGTCAACGCCCTAGACGATTTTATTTATTGGTTAAAACACTTAAAACTAAATCATTGAGGAACAATGTAACCCTAATATGTTGTTAAACTCAATTTTTCTTCGTTTCTGAGCATAAATTAATTGATCTAGAGTCTAGACAATGTGACCCTATTTCCTACTTATATTTGCTTATTTCCCTTGCTCCTCTTTCCCTTTACTACTGCCAAAAGGGAGAGGTTTTGGTGCATGATTAAAAAATGATACATTCTATCTATATCATCAAAAAGCAGCAGAGAAAAGTATACCCTCAAGAAGACGGGAGATTTGAGAAAAAGAAAAAATATTTCCTCAAGAAGTCAGAGAGAAATGTATGAAAAAGTTTGTTATCTCTTTATAAGGAGATGGACTTTTATATTGCAACCATACATCTGCGAATAATTGCAGTTAAGCCATCGCGATTTAACATAGGAAAACCACGATCACAGTATCACACATTGAAAGAGAACTACGGTCATTCTCCTTATATATAAGTCGTGGGCTCCTACCACAAGACACAAGCAAAGGATAGGCTACAAATACAAAGTATTACAAAGGACAAAAACAGCATACAAGATTGCAAGATCTATAGAAATGCCTTGCATGCAACATGTAGCAAGATCGTAGAGGAAGTGGTGGTTATAGTTTACACAGGTTGGTAACCGATCCCACCTTATTGATCCTATGCATATCCCTATCGAATTAACCTAGGCACAAGGTTCAAAATATCAATATGCTCGATACGGGCATATCAAGCAATATTGATACTGTTTTTTACTTTTTTATTTTTTTGAAACTGGTTCAGGGGGGTCGGTTTAAGGCTCCTCCACCCCCTGAACTGGTCAGAACCCCAGTACACCCACTAGAGGGGCATATCAGAGAGGTCCCAGAATGATACGTATCGGCCCGAATGTCATTCTGATGAAAGAATGAACATTCTTTCTTCTTAAGTTCCCTTGACCGAACCCTAATCTCTTTTCCTTCTCATTCTCATCTCCTTCTCAACTTCAGAACAGAGATCAAACATGAGAACAAGGAGTCTTGTGCTAAAGATATTCTGAGACACTTTTGAGCTCCAAATTAATGTAACACGCATAAGGTTCCTCATTCATCTAGTGAAAGGAACCCTCCCATATGTATAAAACACTGGCGTGTTCACTCGTAATTGGTAATAACAGAATAAGCTTAAACATGTAGCGCAGGTCTACGTGTAAACTGATTTACAAATTTGGAAAATGAGTTGGAAACTGATTTACAAATAGCTACATTTAACCAACAAGGACATACAGCCAAAACATTTACAACCTCAGCATTTTTGACTTTTGGGCCTCATCTGAAAATCATTTTTATCAATTAAATTAAAAAAATAATTATTAGAATCAAAACACCATACAGAAAAGCCATCTCTCCTTAAGTCCTAACTACTAACGAAGGATTCCATGGGCAGAAAAACAGACACATAAACACTACTGTCCAAAAGCGTCGACAGATAACGCAACTCCCCTGGCTGTACTACGAGAAACTGCAAAGACAAAATTGGGAGATTGATTCACGTACAATCAAGAAGGGCTTGTGAACAAATGGCAAACACAACCACTTCCAAACCCCCTTGCACTGATGAGTCCATCAATCATTGCCAAGTCGCTCTTCATGGTGGTGGTATAAAGAATCAATGACGGGCAAATTTAACTCGTTATTTGTCACATTTTCTGAACTTCCTCTAGGATGGAATGAAAAAGAACCGTGGGAATGTATCTCTCACCAAAGCTTGGGAATACAACCTGTAACATCTAAATTCATCAAAAAAATACCAAAAGCAATGAATAATAAATAATTTATATTCAACAACCATAGTTTGATGTTCTCAGTCCATGCTGAGAATCATCCAACGTCAGCCTGCAACGTACATTCCTTTTATATATGGAAATTGTCTAAAACTCACCATGAGTTTTCAGCATTTCCCTTAAACTCACCACAACTTTTCAAAACATCTAAAACTCATCATGTCAGCAAGTTTTTATTTTCCAAAACTCACCTTCCGTTAGTGCACCGTTAATGTTTCTTAACAGAGGTGTCCATGTCAGCACAAATAACAATTTTTATGACCAAATCACCAGTGAATGGCAAGTTAGAGGAAAAGGGTCTTTTCAATTTTTAATTTTCTTTTTTTACATTTTAGTGTTTTGTTATAATTTCTAATGTTTTTTATAATTTCTGTTTTCTTACATTTTTCTATTTTCTACAATCTATAAAATTTCCTGTATTTTTTGTTATTTATTTGCAATTTCTGTGTTTTTCTGTATTTTATATTTGAAAATATTTTTTGAACTTTTTCCTTTTTTTCTTATCTAAATATTAAAATATATGTATACATTTTATATTTTTTTATGAGGTTAAAATGGTAATATATTAACGGCCGTTAGTCTCTTTAACGTCAAGTTAGTGACATGGTGAGTTTTAGATTTGAAAAGTTGTGGTGAGTAAGAAAAATGCTGAAAACTCATGGTGAGTTTTTGACAATTTCCCTATTATATAAGAAATCACCTTTATCAAGCAGGGATAACATTCGGCCATGTGCCATAAATGGGAAGGAGTGACTTGATGGATTTTGGGGACTTTTTTTTTAAAAGAAAATATGGACTTTGATTGAGCGGAATGGCAAAGCAGGGTATATATAACTAATGCCAAACAAGGATTAGAATTTCAAAGAAGAGTTTAATTAATTTCAATTTTGTTGGTAGCCAAAATGAAATCTATAGAAACCTACTGTTTCAGTTGGAACAAGGAAAGGTAATATAGAACAAATTGAATGGAGAACTATAGAAAATAGGAAGAGATAATATAAAATATTCTTTCATGAGCAATAAATATTCCTTTAAATTTTTAGGCATTCCCCATATTCCACCCAAGATTTTGATTTTGAGAATGGTCAAAGCCTGGTCTAAATCCAAAATTTGAATCCTCAACCGCAAATATTTGTGATAAATGCATCCTTGGAATGGAACTTTATTTATGTAGAGAAACTGATTTCATCTATATTTTTCACTGATACAGTAACTTCATACATAGATCCCAAAGAAAACCAGGAAAAATACCAAAACAGACATCACTCAGTTTCTATTTCAGACTCTAATGGAACTTGAATTTGCAATAACCAGGCATACCATTGAGGTTACTTATTTAGAAACAGAAAAAAAGGTCTGGATAATAGATTGGGTTTCAATCGGGTGAGGCTAGATCAAGTCATAATAGTACAATTCAACTTAAGACCTTAATAAATCCTTGGAAACTCTCCTCCAATCTCTTGGTGTTTCTTTAGTAGCTACTATTAGTTTGTTTTCCCAATCTTCCTTAGAAGCATTGAAAACTATTCTACTATCACTTGCAGCCTATCCCATATTCAACAACCGTACAGCCTCCTTGCACTACACCTGCTCCTTATCTGCAAGTTCTTAACCACTCTCTTGTGTTTTCTCTACAGGTCTCCTAGTATCTTGTCTTCCACAAAGAGGATGAAATCTTTCAGAACACCTGAAACTTCTTTCTAACAAGCCACCAGTTCTTCAGAGAAACAAACCACTTTTCTTGTCTAAAATATTCCAAGTGTTCTTTCTTCTTTCTGCTACATACCTCCTACCACCTTCCTCTTTTGACCCCCTTATACAGAAGATTCCAATTCATCTGAGTTGCTTCCTCAACAAATGCCTTAAGCCAAGAACCTCTTCCCCTACCAGAAGCACCATCACTGTCTTCATCTCCCTAATCTTCAATCTGTTTTCCCATTCACACTGAAGCTTTCAAAGAGAACTGCTTTGCTTCAACATTCAAAGGTCTTCTCTACGTAGCTGTCTGCTCAAATTTACCTAATCAACTATCACACATCCTAATATATCCTTTGTTGTTGGTTTTATGAATCAGTTCATGGACTCACCTAGAGTGCCTCGTCATTTTTTTTTTTGATAAATTTTATTAAACTTCACATTGAAAGAATTACATCAAAGGTGGGGAATTCTCCACAGAAAAGACTTCAGATTTTTTCCCAAAAAATTTGTTGTCTTGTAGTCCCTTGTTTAGCCAATGTGTCCACCATCCCAATTGTTATTCTTCTTACCCATCTAAAAGTAACAATCATCTCCCTTTCTAAGGATTCTATTTCACAGATTATATGCCTGTAAAACCATGGGATATGGGTACTATTCCTTGTCCATTAAATAACTACTTGTGAATCCCCTACCACCTCCAAGTTAAGAAACCCAAACTGCTTAGTGAATCTTAGACCCTGAAGTAGACTAGACAATTCTTCTGTCAATGCATCACCATTGGCTACAGGTTCTGAATATAATGCAAAAACCTTCCTTCTGAGTCTCAAAAGACCCCCCCATTCCAGTTATTGCCTGATTGCCTATGTGTACCATACCTTCCATAAGTTTTACACAGTTGGCTGCTGGTTCTCTCCATTCCTTGTTTTGAGCTGACAAAGCCACTCCCTTCCACTTTCTCAGAATATCGTTTAGTTAGAAAGATTTAAAGTCCTCCATGGACTTCACCCAATGTACTACTTTTATTTATATACCTTTAGTTTGCTAATCCCCAATTTATCACTACCAGTGATGACGATATCATCCACATAGACCACTAATAAAATCTTCCCAGCTTCTAAGTCATAGCTGAACACTGAGTGGTCAACCTGGCACTGCTTCATTCCAAAACTCTTCACCACTTCGCTGAACTTCCCAAACCAAGCACGTGGAGATTGCTTCAACCCATAAATTGCCTTCTTCAGTTTGCACACCTTATCAACCTCCCCTTGAGCAACAAACCCAGGTGGTTGCTCCATATATACCTCCTCCACCAGATCACCATGGARGAAGGCATTMTTTATGTCAAGTTGAAAGAGAGGCCAATCATACATAACTGCCAAGGAAATTAGTACACGAATAGAACCAATTTTAGCCGCCGGAGAGAATGTCTCCATGTAGTCCACTCCATACAACTGTGAGTAACCTTTAGCAACAAGTCTG
>NW_010729263.1:793189-804033 GCF_000365185.1 Nelumbo nucifera
TTAATCCCTTGATTCGGCCAGACCTATTATTATATTATTGACTTATTGAAAAAGACTTGAGTGCCCTTCTTTAAGTAAGAGGCACTCGAACTAACATAACAGTACACATCAGCATTCTCAACAAGTACAAAGACTGAAATACCCCTTCACTAACACCACTAACAAAGCCCATAAATTGCTTTCTTGAGCTTACACACCTTACCATCCTCCCCATGAGCAACAAACCCCGATGGTTGCTCCATGTACACCTCCTCTAGAAGATCGCCATGAAGAAAGGCATTTTTAATATCAAACTGAAATAGAGGCCAATCATGCATGACAGCTAAGGAAATTAACACACAGACAGAGCCAATCTTTGCAACTGGAGAGAAGGTTTCAACATAGCCTAGTTCCCATGTCTGATTGTGATGAAGAGTAGAGAGTTCTTCTTCCATGGCCTTCCACCACCCCGGCGATATAAGAGCCTCCTGAACATCCTTAGGAATGGATACAGAGGACAGCAAAGTAATAAACTGGCGATGGGAAGCAGAAAGGTGAGATACAGAAACATAATTGGATAAGGGGTGAACTGTGCAACTACATTTACCTTTCCGTAATGCAATAGGAAGGTCAAGATCAGAAGCCAAGTCAGATGTCGAAGAGGCTAGATCTGCCGCCGGAGTAGAAGGTGGTGGAGGTGCTGGTCTTTGTCGATGAGTATACACTTGACAAATTGGTGGTCGTTAAGGACGCTCCTTTAACGGGACTGGGGGAGACTCAAGCACAAGAGGAACCACCGGAATGGAATTGTCAACTGGAAGAGGAAGAGGAACCTTCGTAGGCAAAGGATATGTACCAGGGCCAGAGAAGTAAGGCACATATTCAAAAAATGTAAAATCAGGACAAAGGATTTCCAGGTAATAGGATTGTAGCATTTATACCCTTTCTGGGTCCTAGAGTAGCCAAGGAAGATACATTTAATGGAGCGAGTATCCAACTTGTCTAAACCAGGACCAAGATTCTGAACAATGCACACACACCCAAAGATTCTGGGTGTCAAAGGAAATGGAGACAAAGAAGGAAACAAGATAGAGAAAGGAGAACGACCATCAAGAACGAACGTGGGCATGCAATTAATGAGAAAACAAGCAGTAAGGACTGCATCACTCCAGAATCTCTTAGGAACATTCATATGATGAAAAAGAGACCGAGCTATTTCAAGTAGATGTCTATCCTTCCTCTCAACTACCCCATTTTTCTGAGGACTGTGGGCACAAAAGGTCTGATGAATTATACCATGTTGTTCCAGGTATTGCTGAAAGGAAGAAAGAAAATACTCTCTACCAGTGCCAGAACGAAGAATTTTAAGTGAAACACCAAATTGTGTATTCACTTCTTTCTTTCATTAAACAAAGCCATGTCATTTTGGAACAAGCATCAACAAAAATTACAAAATATCTGTAACCATTGTATGATTCAATTCTAATTGGACCCCAAACATCCGAATGAACTAAATCAAAAGGACTCAACATACGACTATCAACTCTAGGACTGAAGGAAACCTGATGATGTTTCCCATACTAACACGACTCGCACTGCAAAGATGACAGACTACTCAATGACGGAATAAGAAGCTTGAGAGCTTTAAGAGATGGATGGCCGAGTCTACAATGCCACTGAAGAAGAGTCAAGGAGGTTTGAAAAGTGCAACTGTAGAGCCTCCACCGTCAAGATAATACAATCCTCTAGCTTCATGCCCTCCACCAATCTTCTTCCCTGTCGTTAGATCCTAAAAAACACAAGATGACTGGTAAAATGTGATAGAACAATTGAGAGATTTGGTTAGTTTGCTAACAGACATATGATTAAAAGGAAACTTGGGAACATATAAGATAGAAGACAAAGGTAGAGATGCAGTGGTAACATTACCAACACCGTAGATGGGGGTAGATCCATTAGCAAGGGTAACATTATTTGATGTAGAGGTTGGAGGAAGGGAGGAAAACACACTTGGAGTCCCGGTCATGTGATCAGAGGCTCTAGAGTCAATTATCCAAGGAGAGGGTTTGGATGCTAGGCAAGATATACCTAAATGAGCAAGGGTAGCAATGTTCTGATGTGTAGAAATCTCTCATGCTTCTCTCTGGGAATACACATCATTTCCCTCCCAGAGGTAGTTGTGACTGTAGAAGATACTGGATCAACTGGTTGAGTATCACTGACTTTCACTACCACTAACAGCTACATGATTAGCCCATGTGGATGGTGGGCCATGTAAATCATAACAAAAATTAATTGTGTCCTCTTCCACAGTGTGTACACTTCCCTGTTGTGCTCCCCCTTCCTCTGCCACGACCTCCACCTAAATCATGACCTCCTCCACTGGTATGACCACCCATAGGATTACTACAACCCCCCTTAATTGTACAGCCACCTCCTCTCTGCCCATAAGAACCACCTCGAGTACTAACCAGTGCTGATCTTTCGGAAGTTGTGTTACTCTCCAAGGGGCTAAGAGATATCCTACGGAGTCGGGCAAGCACTTCTTCGAGAGACGGGAGAGCAAATCCTCCCAATATCTATGCCCTGACTGGTTCATACTCTGCTTTCAGCCCCACCAAGAACCGTGTAACATCAAGTTGTTCCCTTTGTTGTTGCTGAATTTTAACGTCTGAGGTTAAGGGATGATAGACGTTAAGCTCATTCCGAAGATTTTTCATGCTGGCATAATATTCCTGATAAACCTGATAAACCCTTGTAGTGTTGTCTTGTCCCGAATAGAGTTTCTTCACATGTTCCCAAATATCCATTGTTGTATCTAAAAACATGAAGTTAACACTGATTTTTGGCCCATGGAACATAGTTTTCACCGTTGAATTTGATGGATGTCATTTGTACACTTAAAAAATCAGGAAATATCATCACACTCAATTTCTGGTCACCACTTCAATCACCCACTGATGCCATAGCACTCTACGAAGCTGGTCACAAAAACAAATTTCAGCTACTGCACTACTGTCCTACTTCCACACCAACACACTTAAAAGTCACCACTAGCCTGCCCTAGCATGCATTCGGCCACTGTGAACACCACTAATCTGTGCACCGGCAGATTTAAAAACACCCAGAATCCCTCTCGAAACTGCTCATTAGAAGGCAGACCACAACCACTACACCCACTCGACCACCACAGTTGTCACATATAGTGACAGCAGTCCACACACAAACAAAACCTTGGATTTCTTGTTCACTCGAACTGCTGTAGTTGCCTACTGTCACCAGAACCAGAAATCTGGGTTACTTCACAGTCCTCTAACCCAGATTTCTCACACCATAAAAAAAGGTTGCTGCAGAACCCTTACTGCCGTGAAACCTTAGGTATTGCCGCAGAAATAAAACCCTACCATCACAAACTACTAAATGTTACCGCAAAGACCTGGGTTTCTTCTTCTCTAACCCAGATTTCTCACGCCCAGAAAAAAAAAAAAACGAAAATAAGGAAGATGGAGAAGACAGAAGGTTGCAGTCAGCTTCTAACACTAGCGCTCTGATACCATGAAAGTGCTCGGCCGAACAGAGAAGAGAAGAGAGAAAAAGAAGAAAGAAGAAGAAGAAGAAGAAGAGGAAGGAGAGAAAGTGTCGAACTGGGTAGCCTCTTCATCTAACCCAGTCGACCATATACTTTGCATTTGAAAATATAAGATACAAAAGACTGAAATGCCCCTGCATGTGAGGAGACATACAGCCAGCATAATACATAAAGAGAAAAGACGAAAATACCCTTTTCTAACTAACTCTAACATTAAGAATATAATCCCATTTAAACCCTACAACATGTTTGCCAAGAAAAAAAATGGTGAGATCCCACATGTGATTATGAGCTAGAGCTAAGAGTTCTTCCATTGCTTGGCACCACCTTGGAGAGGTAAGAGCTTTCTGGACATTCTTAGGAACAGAAATAGTAGATAGAAGAGAAACAAACTGTTGATGGGAGACAAAAAGGTAAAACACAGAAACATAATTAGAAATGGGATGAAGAGTGCAATTGCATTTACCTATTTGCAAGGCAATGGGAAGTCAAGGTCAGAGGGGGGGCCAGGCTACTATGGAAACAACTACTAGATCTGTTGATGGAGAAGAAACTAGAGGCTAGAGGAGAAGCCGGTACATGGCGATGCATATACACTTGCCTAATTGGTGGTCGTTCAACAGGAAGTTGCAATAGAGGTGAGGGCTTGGTTACAACTAGAACAAGAGGAATGGGGTCCTCAATTGAAACAGGAAGTGGAGGTGAAGGAGAGACATCTGATCAAGAAAGAAACGGAACAGACTCAGAGAAAGTAGCATTTGGAAAAGCAAAAGAACGCCAGGAACTAGGATTATAACACTTATACCCTTTTTGGGCCCTGGAATAGCCAAGAAAAACACACTTAATAAATCGTGCATCTAATTACTTCACCCCAGACCCAAGATTATGAACAAAACACATACATCCAAAAACCCCAGGAGTGAAAGGAAAAGGAGACAAAGTGGGGAACAAGACAGAGAAAGGAGAATGACCTTCAAGCATAGAAATGGGCATCTGATTAATAAGGAAGCAAGATGTAAGCACTGCATCACTCCAAAAGCATTTAGGTACATTCATATGGTGCAAAAGGGACCGAGTAATCTCTGAAAGATGTCAGTTCTTTCTCTCAGCAACCCCATTTTGTTAAGGGGGGTAAGTACATGAAGTTTGATGGATAATGCCTTATTGTTCCAAATATTGTTGAAACAGTGTATAGAAATATTCTCGCCGATTATCAAAACGAAGACTTTTAATGTGTATACCAAACTGAGAGATAATTTCAGCATGAAACTTTTGGAAAATGGCAAACAATTCACTCCTTTCATTCATAGGATAAAGCCATGTCATCCTTGAATAATTATCAAAAAACGTTACAAAATACATGTATGACACTATTTTATTTAGACCCAAATGTCCTAATGGACCAAAGAAAAAGGACTCGACATATGAATATCAACCCTAAAACTAAAGGGAACACGATATTTTGCATACTGACACGACTCACATTTCAAAGTAGAAGGACGACTCAACGACAAAACAAGTAACTTAAGTGCCTTAAGAGATGGATGACCAAGTCTACAATGCCACTGGAGAGGAGAAAGAAATGACTAAAGAGCTACTAACATACCACCACCGTCAAGATATTACAACCCACCAGCTTCATGCCCTCCACCAATCTTCATCCCTGTCTTGAGATCCTAAAAAAACACAAGAAGGGTAAAAGATGATGGAGAAATTAGGAGACTTGGTCAATTTACTAGAAGACACAAGGTTAAAGGGGAATTTGGGAACATAAAAAACTGAAGACAAGGGCAATGAATCTATCTTAACATTACCAAAACCACAAATAGAAGATGTGAAGCCATTAACAAGAGTAAATGTGTCAGATGTAGAAGACTGAGAAAGAGAAGAAAACACAACTAGATTCCCAATCATATGATCGGAAGCTCCCGAGTCAATAATCCAATGGGAGGGTTCAGATGCCAGATAAACCATACCTGAGTGGGCAAGGGTAGTTGTATTCTGCTAGGAGGTAGCCAAGAGTAACCGCTCATACTCATCACGTAGAATACTCATCATTCTTTCTTAGAGGCATCTATAGATGTAGGTGTCTAATCAACTTGTTGAATTTCATCTCTTGTACCACCACCACTAGCCACTGCATGATTGGCCCAAGTTGAAGGTGGCCCATGTAAATCATAACAAAAATTGGCAATGTGTCCCTCCATTCCACAATATGTACACTTCCCCAGATCATTACTACGTCCTATACCATGGACTCCCCTTGAATCTCGACCTCCAATGCACCCACCACCACAATTGAACATGGGACCACTACCACCACCACCACCACCTAGCTTAACTCCTCGGACTCATCCTTTATCTCCACAACCTTCCCTTTTTGTCACTACAAAAGCAAACCTATCAGACGTAGTAGAGTTCTTTGTAGGTCCAAAAACATCCATCAGAGACAAGCAAACACTTCCTCAAGAGAGGGAAAGGCAAACCCACCTAGTATCTGTGCTCTCACTGTTTCATATTCAACCTTTAGCCCTACTAACAATTCAAGTTGTTCTCTCTATTGTTGCAATTTTGCATGGTCCCAAATCTCCTTGATTGTATCTAAGAACATAATGTTCACACTAATCTTGGGTTCCATGCTATTCCACAACCATCTCAGAAGGCGAATGCTCAAAAAAGACTAAATGGTTACATTGACCAAATTTAGCAGCACTTCAGTTTGCTTCTCTATAGCAATAGCAATGTATGAGAATCAACTATACCCTTGAGAATCAACTGAGGGTTTTTCTTCTTTCGCATGCTTCACTTTCTTCTTAGTCCTAAGAAGACATCTACAGACTTTGTTTAAGGCACATTCAGTTTAATAGAAGTCATCTGTACATTCAGGTAATCAGGGGGAATCATAACACTAGATTTGTGTTCATTATTGTCTTTCATAGTTGCCAAGGTAAAAAAAAAAAAAGAACTTCTCACTCACTAGTATATCACACCACTTTCTAGCCACCACATTGCACCACTAATGGCTGATTATTGCATAAAACATCTGCTGTCACAGTTTCCAGCAATAACAGTCACTTGTCCTAAACTTTCAGCACCACAAAACCACCTGGACACACCCCACATACATACCACTAAGTCTGCAACTAACCAACACCTGTTTCACACTGTAACACCCATTCAACCTACATATTTAAACCACACAAATTGGCCCTGGACCAATCTGTCCAACTACCTGAAACACTCACTGCACCACCAACTAGAGTCATGAAAACCTCCAAAAGAAGAAAACGATCACTCCTTTTCAGCCCTTCTGTGAATCTCCAAGTGATCGATGATGAGATCTCTGCAGACAACTAGGGTACAAGGTTATCCAAAATTCTGGGTTGACCTCTGAATTGATTACAGATCTAATCTGTACTGGTTTCAATCCTATAACAATAGAGAAACAGAACAGAGAAGAAAGAGAGAAGGGAGAAAGAAGAGAAGAAGAGATAGGAGAGAAATTCTGGTTTGAACTAGAGAGAAAGTCTAACTCTATAGTCAGCCAGATATTATTTAAATGTTTCTAATTAAAGTTACAAAGATACTTATGCCCCTATTAGTATGGGACATAACACTTAAAACAAAACATAAAAGATATTATACCACACTCTTAATATAAGATAAAATGACCAAAATACCCCTTAACAGCCGACTCTAACAGTTTCTTTTTCTTATCAAGGTTATTTCACTGTTTTCTGTTAATTTCCATCAGGAAACTTAAATAAAATTCAGATATGGAAAAGTTTCTCACAGAAATAAGTTTTCCAGCATTCTCAGGTCTTTTTGCTATGGTAATGGCAGCAGCAGCAGCAGCTCCTGAAGAAATACCAACCTAGGGAAATTTTGACATAGTTAATTAGCTGGTACAAGTACGAAACAAAGATGAGAACAAATTTTTCATCTAATAGAGCCAATAATTGAATTCAGAATAAGAGAGCTGATCCAACACTTATTTCCTACTAAATACCAAACCTATGGCAAGGGTGCCTCATTCCTAACCAGATCCAGCCAAACCCAAGCCTCAATCTGATGAGTTCAACCCTAGCCAACCTAACCTAAGAATGTGTAATCCTGACCCAATCCAAGTATCTCGATTTTCATAATTGGGTTGGGTTGGTCAGATTAGCCCAACAAATGCATGAGAAAATACACATTAATGACATGTTAATAAACCTGCCATAGCTGTAGAAAGAACGGTAATCACGCCATTGTATTCTATCTTATATATTTTTCTTTCTTTGTATTTTCATTATGACCCTTTATTATGTGCCTTATACAGCAACATTGTTTCAGCAAAACCGATTCCAAACTTGCTTAGAACGATGTGGCTGTGTGAACATGGTATCCTCTAATTTTTTTCTTCCAAAAACACAGTAAATAACTGATGGAAATCAGCCCCTAACACAGCTAGGTCGAATTAGGGTTTCTAGGAAGAAAAAGAGAAGAGAAGAATGCAAGAGAATGGAGAGAACTGATTGTATTACATGTCCCTCCTTAGTCCCTTATATAAAGAACTCTCCTAATCTAATCAGGAATTGATCTAAATCAAATTTGGATTAAGAGTTTATCTTTAATTGATAAGCACTATCTTCTTAAGAGAATGGGTGTTCTATACCCAGATCTATACCCTTTTTTGACCCAAATCACATGACAACTTCATGTGACCTCTTAACTAATCATTTAGCAATGGGCCTTAGGCCCATTTTTTTAATAGTTCATGTCCCAAGGTGTTGCATAACCACCTTGGGCAAGAATATGGTATGGCATGGGACCCACGAAGTTCTCACAAAAGTCCATAAGGGTTCATCCCCACCTCTGAAAAAGGTTAGGCCAAATTCACTACTCAGGGGTAGTGAACTCCTAACCTAATTAGCTTGGCTCAGCTTCAGCCCAACATTTACACAAATGATCCTTAGATTCAGCCACCCTATGAAAACCCGAAGATAATGGAAGGATATAAGATAAAGCCCATCAGGTAATCAGCCTTGTAATGRTCTCTCACACCTAACCTCTCAGCCCATAATCATCAAAACACTACACACAAGAAAGTCCATAAGGGTTCATCCCCACCTCTGAAAAAGGTTAGGCCAAATTCACTACTCAGGGGTAGTGAACTCCTAACCTAATCAGCTTGGCTCAGCTTGGGCCCAACATTTACACAAATGATCCTTAGATTCAGCCACCCTATGAAAACCCGAAGATAATGGAAGGATATAAGATAAAGCCCATCAGGTAATCAGCCTTGTAATGATCTCTCACACCTAACCTCTCAGCCCAAAATCATCAAAACACTACACACAAGAAAGGGCCTCTTCTCTGAATGCAAAGTGCAGCGTCACACTCTTTGCTCGAATGGATCCCGGGATTAAAACCTTTTGCAAACATTTTCCATAATATAGTAATAATATAACATATAAATACACTTTACAAATCAAATTTCAAATAAAGTTGAAATCCACTACTAGCAATTTAGGTTTCCATCAAAGAGTAAAAAAAACCCTAATATTCACTTTGACAAAGGAATCAATCCTATCACTATGATCACCCACTCAGGTAGTTTCCTGAACTGCCCCAACATACCCAAATATTTGACCCAAAATGGATCTCACTGTTTGGCATATCAAAGACAATTCAGTCCAAAACCTAGTCAGTATCATAATCAAATTTGTTGATAAGTGAACTTTTCAGTTTTGCCCATCTATCTACAAGGTCCAAGGCATAACTAAAAATTGGTTCAGTTTCAACGTTTCTTCCAAACACCCACTAGCTGTGCTTAAGGTCTAACCCTAGCAGCTAAGACAAGCTACTCCACCAATTCCGCAGTACACTAGTGTCACCCTTGTTAGAATAAATTCCCCAAGTCTATCCCTTGGCTAAGAGCATTCTAAACTAACACGAATCTCATAAGTGTCTAATTTAAAGAGTAATTCACAGAAACACACCAATTTGAACATAAAACAATAATGTACTTTATTCATTTACTGATAAATGTTTATGTAAATCAATCTGATTGGAGCTAAGGGCATACACTGTCTAACACACCCTAGATAGCTAGGAGCAAAATTGGTAATGTTCCTTTTATTAATTCCTAGTATCTGTTTCAAGATGTGATTCAATCCAATAAATCAGAAAATAAATCTCAAATTATATGTGAAAAAGGAGGGAAGAAAGAAGAGAAACTATAGAGAAAAGGAAGAAGAAGATTAAGAAAGGAAAGGAAGAAGATGGCTCGAGGCCATGTCTCCCCTTCTCCTCTAATCTTTATTAAACTTAACATAATGAGGACAATTACAAATCTGCCCTTAAAGGGGCAGCCAACTCACAACCATAGAAAAGAGAAAAGTTAATAGACACAAAAAGACAAGACCTGTTAACAAACATAACAAATAAAAACAAAGTACTAGGATGCAGTTGGATTCTACCTTATCACTCCCCAGGTTGTATGACTCTTTTTATTTTTGTAAATAACCTGCACATGTCTGAATCTCTGCCTTTGGTACCACCTTTGGAGAGCAGGAGCAGAAAGAGGAGGAGCAGGGATATCAAAGGTAGGTCCAGTGGAAGAAGTGGACACCCCATAATCGGACTCACAAGGGATGGGAAGAGGAACAGCTGGAGACATAGCAAAGGGCTCATCAGATTTCTCCCCCTCGGAAGGAACACTAAAGAAGGGAGTCAACTCTGCAAAGGTGACATTCTGAGATATAAAGCGAGTGCCACGAACTGGATCAAAACAACAATAACCCTTCTGTGTGGAAGCATATCCCAGAAACACACACTTATGAGCCTTAGGTTCAAACTTATGCCTTTGGTGACTATGAATATGCACATAGCAAGTACACCCAAACACACGGAGAAGAAGAGAAAAGAGATCCTCATCAGGAAAGAGAAGACTAAAAGGAGTTTTAAAGCCAAGGACCCAAGAGGGCATACGGTTGATCAGAAAGGTAGCAGTAAGAACAGCATCTCCCCAAAACTTTACAGGAACATGGGATGCAAACAAGAGGGATTTGGCAACCTCAACCACATGCCTGTTCTTTCTTTCCGCCACCCTGTTTTGTTGCGGAGTGTAGGAACAAGAACTTTGATGAATAACCCCAAAAGTTTCAAGATAGGTGGAGAGGGTTCTCTCAAAATACTCCTTAGCATTGTCAGAGCGGAATATTTTGATACGAGTATTAAACTGGGTGAGGATGAGTTCATGAAAAATTTTCACAATAGCTGGTACTTCATC
>NW_010729263.1:846786-858959 GCF_000365185.1 Nelumbo nucifera
CTGCCCACAGTCCCTGGGTTTTTATAAGATGGCTTGGCCCAGGGACCACTTAGTGTAAGTGTTGGGCCCATAGGGTCCATGTGATGGGCTCAGAGGTTCACTGGGCTTTCCAGTGAATTCGGCTATGCCTTGTAATAAAGGTTGAGCCGAACCCATGTGGTTGATGTGTAGATCAATGCTTGGGTCCCACGCCATACAAAGAAGCCCAATTGGGCAGCAGTCTGGAAGACTATTGAGCACTTAATACATAATGGGCCTAAAGCCCATTTCGAATTGGGCTGATTTGATCAATCATACATAGGGGCGGATCTGGGATTTGGTTAAACCAAAAAGGATTGGATCCCTATCCACTCTTGGAGACCAGATTCAAATTAGAATTTGAATCTGGTAATCTCCTGATAAGATCAAGAGTAGGCTGATCTGATCTGCAGATAGGATCAAGAAGCCTCTCTATCCAAATACAGATTTGGATTGGGATAACTCCTAATGAGATTAGGAGGTTTCTTGATCACCAAGAAAGAAGGAAAAACCCATTCGAATTACAAGAATTCAAACCCTAGGCTTTTAGCAGATATACTTCTGCAATCTTGAAAAAAGGATCTCTAGATTTTCCAGAGAAGAATATTGCAGTTCACCATCTTCTTCTCTGACCTTCTTCCTCAACAATCACCGCCATACTTTCTTCTGCCAGTTCGAGTTCTCACCAAGAGAACATCAAGAAAGGTTCTTGATCGATTCTGTGGTGCTCATTGCTTCCATCAAGTTCTTCAGAAGAACCTGGTTCGTGGGACGAACACTACTGGTTCGGCTCCATCACCGTTGTGTCATCTTCAGTGGGAGCTGATCTTGGTTCTCTTCTTTGGTCATGAACACCGACGTTGGGAGATACTGCTTCTCCGGATCAGGTATAACCCTTCCCTTCTCTTTTGGTTCAGATCTGGTTCAGTTATGGTTCAAATACCTGGTTCGTGGGACGAACACTGCTAGTTCGGCTCCATCATCGCTGTGTCATCTTCAGTGGGAGCTGATCTTGGTTCTCTTCTTTGGGCGTGAACACCGACGTTGGGAGATACTGCTTCTCCGGATCAGGTATAACCCTTCCCTTCTCTTTTGGTTCAGATCTGGTTCAGTTATGGTTCAAATAGATCGTTGAATATTGTATTCTAAATTTTGGGAATATGATTCCCAGTTGGAAGAAAGGTGGAAATTTTGAAATTCGCCCCACCCAATTCCGCAATCTTTTGGCGTCCATACGATGAATCCCACCATTCTTTCATGTATCGGGTCAGGCCATGGTTCAGAGGATAGCCGGGACTTAAACCGACCCCCCTGAACTGGTTTTGAAAAAAATAAATAAAACACAGAAAAAAACACTGATACAGGTCGATACGCTCCTACCGGCGTACCAGCTTGTATCTATATTTAGAACCTTGAGTAGCATTAGTATTTTCCTTAGGGGGGTCGAAACTGCCTAGAAAATGTGGCACTACTTCGGCATGCCAATGACAGTACACAGAAAAATTTATTAGCTAAAAGCATCCCAATAACAATAAGTATTAAAAAACTTGGAAATTTACAGAAATATGCATATAATTACCAGCAATCCTTCCTCCAATGCCAATTTCCTTGCCATTTCAATTGCTTCCTCATTGGTAACCTACAAATCCAAGTAAGAAATACAATAAGTAGCAGCAATAGCTGATAAAATGAGGGAAGCAGGCAAGGTGGCTTGATCACATGGAGAGAAGACCATATGCAGCAGCATTGACAAAAAGAGATCTATTACAAGTTGAAGGACCTAGAGAAGCTATAGACAAACCAAAAGGACATGGGTTGAAGTAGGGGTGATCATTTGAGTTTTGTGTTCAGGCCTAATCCAACCCTATTGTGGAAAGATACACACACACACACAGAGAATATATATAGGGTCTGACTATGATACGGAAAGACATGATACTGAAAAAAAAAATTATAGCCATCAACCAGCATCATAGAAGTAGTAACCAATCAAGTGGATTTTCATCAAAATTCATGGGGGGTTTTGATTGGTCAAAGCCTTTCCAGTATCATGTCTTTATGGTATCATAGATTTTTTTCATATATATGACACATATAGAATATAGTATATAACAATTTATACTTATACAAGTTATGATGAGCCCAAAATAAAAGAAAGAACAAGAAGAAACAAAAGGAAAAAGAAGAATCAAAAAAGAGAGAAATGTGAATATATTCTGAATTTGTGTGTTTTTGTAGTATGATACAAAATTGTTGTTTTTGGGTAGCTTTATTGACAATTTGGGTTCAGGGGTATTTTCATCATTTTTTTAATTCAGATTCTGGTAATGGGCAGTTGAACACACATCTATTGGGTTTCGGTCTCCTAGGTCTTTTTGTAACAAAAGTTATCTTTTGGGGGGTTTGTTTGAAATTAGTTTTATTCTCTCAGAGTTATTTGTGAAGGGGAAACATCCTAGGGATGTATGTGTAAATATATTAGTTGGCTTCTCTAGCAAGCCATTGAGTCTTATAAAAAAGAAGGAAGTTGTTTCTATAGGGGTCTATTAGGATCTTTATCTCTTGTTTGAATTGTAGCTCATCCCCAGCTAAGGTTTTCAAGTATTGGGAGCTTGGGTTTTGAGGAATCAACATATTTTGGCACCTTCCTCCCTCTATCACTGTGTGCCCATGCGAGAGCCAGCTTAATGCCATTGTTATTGTTGTGAAACCGTTCCAGGAGGAGTTCTCCTTCAGGTTCAGGTCTGAAACCCCTCAAAATCCAACTTGTTTTGTTGTATTCAGCTAAGTATTTTTGTGCTTATTGTTGTACATTTGAAGTGTTGCATATAACTTGTTTCCTTGGGTTTGCTTCAAAGTTCATCTCCTTGTGTTTTGTTATGTTATTATGGCTGCAAGGGGTGGATGTGGTGGGGGTAGTAGAAGACCACAACATGTCATTGTAGAGGTTTTCCAAGAGGCTACAAGAGAGCTGCAAGAACAAATTGAGCGTCTTGCCCAACTTGTAGATCAAAATGCTACTAGGGATGTTGGCGTAACAAGTGATGAACAGCCCACTAACATTATTAATGAAGAATTAAATGAAGACATTGAGCAACCTGAAGGTGATCAACATGAAAGGAATAACAACCAACAATGGGAAGACCAAATAGTGCAAGCTTTACAATCCAATCAAGGTCATGGTGTTCAACTTCATGTTAACGAGTTTGATGGTGAGTTGGAACTTGAAGAGTTTCTAGATTGGTCTTTTTTTGAAGTAAATAAGTAGTTATTAAATATCAAAGAGAGTAGGCATTACAAGCATCCCATAAAGAGGCATGAGGTGTTACCTCTCACACAAACTTTAAAAGATAGTATCAAAACAGTTACAACTAGGCCCAATACAAATTGTCCCTATTGACCCCTTGTTTAGATAACCCATCTACCATAGCATTAGCAGTTCTTCTAACTCAAGAGATTTTCAAGTTCATGTTTCGGGTTATCCATTTAAACATTTTCATCCCATACCTAAAACACCATATTATAGACTCTAGATCCTTTAGCCACCCTATCACCAGATTTTAGTCCCCTTCAATCTCCACATTTGTTAGGCCAACCTCACTTGCAATTTGTAGCCCTCTCATAGCCGTGAGAAATTCTGCCCTGATGGAATTTCCCACTCCCATGGGACTGGAAAAAAGTGCAATGATAATCCCTTATTTACTTCGCAGCACCCCTTATACCTGAAAGGCCCGAGTTTCCTTGACTACCCCCATCAAATTTAATTTCACGAAGTCTGCAACTAGGGGTTTCCATAAAATCTTTTCTTTTTCTTTTTGGAAGAAATTCTGCCCACTACCCCCAAATTTCTCCAAATAACATCGAAGGACCAAGACTAAAAAGAATCCAAGGTCCTAAGCCAATTTATCACCCTTACCAATATGTAGTCTCTTACCACTTCTATGCATTTCTCCTTTCCTGAGAAAATTCTGTTATTTCTTTCTTCCCAAAGAGTTCATATTATTTCTTTCTTCCCCTCCTTTTAGGCCAAACAAAGATTGAAGTGTTAAAAAGCCTATCTACCTCCGTTGGTAAGGACCATCTGCAACCAAACAAAGAGAAAAGCCAATCCCATATATTTGCAGCAAAGGGTCAGGATATTAGTAAGTGGTAAAAATTTTCTTCATTGGATTTACATAGGGTGCACAAGTTTGGAGATAAGCATAAGGATCTTTGTTTTTTGTAGCATGTGCATAATGCTGATCTTCCCATGATGCACTACCCAACAAAAGGCTCCGATTTTGGTAGGAATAGGCTGACACCACACTTTCTTAGTAGGAGAAGAAAAACAGCCTTTTGAGAAGAAAGGACTGTTTAGAAAGATGCATAAAATCAAAAGAAAGTAGCAGAAATCAGAGTTCTAGAGGAGAGAATATGAAGAAGGTGGCGGCAACTTGGGTTCAGAGAGAGAGATTTTCGAACATAGTCTCTTCTCTTACACCCTTAATTCTATTTTATTAAGTTAAGCTTTGGTAATTTACAGAGAAGCCCTTAGTTGGGCAGAAAATTAAAAAGACATAACATAATAGATGTCAATCATGCCAAGCTTGCCAGTATCATGCTAAAGCTTAGCCTTGGGAATGCCAAGCTTGAAGTGTCTCAAGAACTTGCCTAAGGTGATTGAGATGCTCTTCTTTAGAATGACTGTAGATTAATATGTCATCAAAATAGACCACTAAGAATTTTCCAATAAAGGGTTGCAAGATCTGAGTCATAAATCTCATAAAAGTAGTACTTTTAAAGTACTAGGTGCATGAGTCAAGCCAAAGGGCATGACTAGCCACTCATAGAGTTCATCCTTTGTTTTAAGAGCAGTATTCCATTCATCACCAATTCTAAATCGGATTTGGTGATATCCACTTCAAAGATCAACCTTAGAAAACCATTGTGCACTAGCCATGAGATCCAACATATCATCAAGTCGAGGTATCAAGAATCTATATTTAACTATGATCTTATTGACTATCGATACACATTCTCCATGATCCATCTTTCTTAAGAGTTAATAAGGTTGGCACAACACAAGGACTTAAACTCTTATGAATAAAACCTCTTTCTAAAAGTTCGTCCACTTATCGTTGCAATTCAGCATGCTCCGTTGGGTTCATCCTATAATTCTGGAAGTTAGGCAATTAAGATCCTGGGACTATGCCAATGGCATGCTAAATATCCCTCAAGGATGGTAATTCACTTGGCAATTCTTCCAGGGCCACATCCTGGAATTCTTTCAATAGGGTTGCAATCTCAAGTGAATTTATAGTTAATTCTATAGAAGCAACCCTAGCATCTTCTTTGACCACAACAAATAAAACTACACCTGACTCATTGCCTTCCCTTTCAAATTCTTTTCGAGTTAGAATGTGCAAAGGTTTCCTTTTGGAGGGTCAATTGGGAGGACCTTTCTGGATCTATCCTTCTCAGATGGTTTGGTTGGCTTCACAAGAGTAGATTTCCCATTGTTCTTGATTATATATGTATTTGATCGACCATAATGGATAACATTCATATCATATAACCATGGATGCCCCAACAAGACATGAGCATCATCCATAGGTAGAAACATCACACCAAATCTTATCTAAATAATAACCCATTTGGATGGGAACCAAACACCTCTCAGTTATGGGTAGAGAGTGTTAGACAGTATATGCCCTCAGCTCCAATCAAACTGATGTACATGAACATTTATTTGTAAATGAATAAAGTACATTATTGTTTCATGTTTTTATTGGTATACTTTCTGCGTATTACCCCTTAAATTGGACACTTATGAGACTTGTGTTAGTTTAGAATGTTCTCAACCATTAGATAGACTTGGGGAGCTTATCCTAACAAAAACTGACACTGGTGTGCTACCAAATAGTTAAAGCAGCTTGTCTCAACTGCTAGGGTTAAACCCAAAGCATAGGCAGTGGGTGTTTGGAAGAAACACTTAACCCGAACCAATTTCCAGTTATGTCCTAGACCTTGGGAATAGATAGGCAAAATTGGAAAGTTGCACATAACCCCAGACTTGATTATGATACTGCACTAAGTAGTGGACCAGGATGCCTTTGATGTGCCAACCAAAGAGATCCAGCAAGGGTCAAATATCTGGCATGTTGGGGCAATTTAGGAAATTACTTGAGTGGGTGATCATAGTGATAGGATCAACCCCTTCAGATAAAGTGAGTATCAGGGTTTACACTCTCTCTAATGGAAACCTAAACTGTTGGCAGTGGATTTCACCTGTGTTTGAAATCTGGTTTTGCAAAATATACTTATATATTATAATATTATTATTTTATGAAAAGGATTTGCAAAAGGTTTTAATCCCAGGATCCATCCGGGCAGAGTGTGACACTGCACCTTGCAACCAAGGGAAAGGTCCTTCCTTGTCGGGTAGTGTTCTGAAGATTATGGGCCATAAGATTAAGTGTAAGAGACCATTATAGGGTTGATTACCTAATGGGCTTTATCTTGCATAAGTCCATTATCCTTGAGTCTTCATAGGGTGGCTGAATCCAATGATCATTTAAGTGTAAATGTTGGGCCCAGAATGAGCCCTTGCTGATTGGCTCAGGAGTTCACTGCCCTAAGCAGCGAATTCAGCCCAATCTCTTTCAAAGGTGGGGTCGAACCCTCATGGACTTCTGTGAGACCTTTGTGGGGTCCTACGCCATACAATATTAGGCCCAAAGTGGCCATGCCACACTTGGGGATGTGAGCCTTTAAGAGAAAGGCCTAAGGCTCATTACTAATATGATTAGTTAAGTTGTCACATGACAACTCATGTGATTTGGGTCAAAACTTGGTATGGATCTGGGTATGGAGCACTTATCCACTAAAGAGGATAATGTTTATCAATTAAGAAAAGAAAAGTTCTGTTCCAAATCAGATTTGGGTCATCTCCTAATCAGATTAGGAGTTTGCTCCATATAGAGATAAAGAGAGAAGTGGGCGAACCAGTCTTGGACACTCTCTCCACATTCTTGCTCTCTCTTCTTCTCTCTTGTCTCTCACAACCTAGCCTTTCCAAGAACTGATTTCTATCAGTTTTCTTCTGTGTTTTTGCAAGTAAAACATTGAAGAAATTCAGGCTCACTCATCCCACTCGATCCAAGCCAGTTGGATAGCAGATTTGCTGAAATCAAAGTTGCTGAATCAGTTTCTCCTGTACTCTGCGCCATCTTCAGTTGGAGGCCGATTTTGGGACTGATATTGGGCATGAACTTCCACCATGGGAGCTGCAATTTGTGGTCTCTGTATCAGGTATAATCTCCTATCAATTTGGTTTCAAATCTGGTCCGGTTCAGTGCAAGATCAATCCTAAAAATTTAGTTTTCAAATTTATCAAGGAATCGGTTCCCGAAAGGATTAGAAAAATTTTTGAAATTTCGCTCAGCCATCTAGCATGGTTCGGCCATCCATATGATGGATTCTAAACCCATCTAATAAAGAAGTCTTATCTACCCAAGCTACTCTATATGGTTATGGGTGCGGTTCAGGTTTGAGTTTCATTCTTGATATGGCAGATTTGGATACAACATTCATGGGACTACCTCCATCAATGACAACTTTGCACACAACATCCCCACATTTAAAATAGGCTTGAAAAATTCTAGTGTGTCTCCAATTACCTGTCTTAGTATGAGTGGACAAAATACACCTCATAACACTAAGGTGATGATCATCAGCACAACCTTGGTCCTCTTCAAATTCAGTCTCAGAAGGTTCTTCTAAAGACTCAACAACTTGATCAACATCTTGATCCTCAAAAGACTTTTCTACATCTGTGCCTATGGTTAAAGTTCGATTTGGACAACGTAAAGCAACATGCCCTTTACCATGGCAACTAAAGCATTGAATGTCTGACCCTTTTTGTCATGAACTAGTAGTAGTGTTAGTGTCAGTTCTCTAAATAGAATTGTTACTACCACTAGACATTGTTGGTCTTGGATGTGCAAGCTTATTGGTCCTTTGAAAAGACACTGATTTAGACATGGATTTAGGTGCTTGGGTCTCTCCATCTTGGGAAGACATACAGCTAAAGGTAGACAACTTTTGGAATTTTTCAAGCTCTAAGGCCTTATGTTAAGCCTCTTCTAAGGTGTCAAGAGAATGCAGATTCAATTCCCTTTTCAATTCAAGTCTTGAACCATTAATGGACTTGGTGAGAGTTACCCATTGTTCTTCCCTTATATCACATTTCATAGACAAATCCTCAAATCAGTTAAGGTAATCGGTCACACTTAACGACCCTTGTTTCAAATTCATCCATTGCTCCAATAACTGCCTTTTATAATATGTTGGAAGATATTTTTCCTTCAATTTAGCTTTCATTTCAGCCAACAAAGTGATGGGTGCCTCATCTAGATGCTCAATGTCTCATTGAACCCCCTTGCCAATAATGCTTGGCAGACCCTACTAGCTTTCTCTTGGTAAAGCAAACACACTGGGTATCAAACATGTTATGCCAATCAAAGTAATCTTCCGTATCTACTAACCAATCTAGGAAAGCACCAAGGTCTAACCTACCATCATAACTAGAAACATCCACTTTGACCTTCTTTGTGATTTCACCATCCTCGGGGAAATTTCTTTTGTCATCTTGAATTTGGCATTGACGACATGGAGGGAATCTATCTTGATGTCTACCATGATATTGTCTATGTCTAGGATGATCCTCAAAATCGCTCTCCAGAAATTCATCCTCATCAGCTAATTCTTGTGGGTTGTTGGTATAGTACTCACTGTTTAACACCCTATGTGATTGCATGTGAGTATGTCCCAAGTTTGGAACTTGACTCTCCCTGCCCATATTTGTTCGCGGTTGATGGATCCTAGTAGTTAGGGTTGGGAGAATGCCCAATTGTTGAGCACTAGAACCTAGGGGTTGACCATTTCAATAATTATGCCCTACAATAGACTCTTGGGGATCATTCCTTGAGTCTTCAACAAGATGCTTGCCCATGGATACAGATATTTGTTTCATTAATTCAGTCGTAGGATCTTTAAGGGCATTTATATCTGAACTAAGGGTTTGTATCTTCTCTTCCAAAATTGTTTTTGTTTCTTCTTGTTCTTGTAGAGACAGTGAGAAGAACTAGCCGTAGGGCTATTTTTGTACTTTTACTTCTTTTTTGTATATTTATTTTATTTGTATACTATCTTTTGTACACTAAGGGCAGATTTGTCCTTTTACTTTCTTTAATATAAATAGTTCTCTTAGGGTGTCAATGGTCACTAAGTGACACACCCACCAAATTGTTGTGTTTGATTTTTTTCACCTCCCACTTCATGAACGCACAAAGCAGCTTTGCGTGCCTTTATGGGGTACAGTTCTAAACATAAGGGATTCCTTTGCTATGATCCTTCGGTCCATTGTATTCGAATTTCTAGTAATGTCCTTGAGAGTGTCTTTCTTTGAACATATTGTGAAATTTCCAGCTCCTTCTACCTCTATTGCACAGTTTTGATTCTACAGGTACTGCACACCAACATCACCTCCAATAGCAACTTCAGACTTTCTTCAGGAGGCAACTGTCTACATTAGTATCAATGCCCCCCCTAATCTCTACCACCAGCTGCCGATCCAGTCACTCCATTTGCCCCAGTAAGTGTACTTGACCCTCCCCTTGAACCTATTGCACCTACCTTGCGTCGTTCTTCTAGAATTTCTCGCCCACCTAACTGCTATGGTCTTTCACCAGATCATAGCTCCTTTTTTGTTGTTTTTTCTACCACAAACATTCCCATATCTTACCAACAGGCTATAGCAATACCACATTGGAAAGATGCCATGGACTTTGAGATCCGAGCCCTTCTTGAGAATGACACCTAGGACTTGGTTAAAACTCCACCTGAGACATCTCTTATAGGAAGTCGATGGATCTACTCTGTGAAACTGAAATCTGATGGTAGCCTACACAAATACAAGGCTAGGCTGGTTGCACAAGGCTATAAACAGGAATATGGAATAGATTATGAGGAAACTTTTGCTTTAGTAGCAAAAATGACCATTGTATGACTTTTGATGGCTATATCTACAGCCAAACAGTGAAAAATTCATCAGATGGATGTAAAGAATGCATTCCTCCATGGGGAGTTGAAGAAGATAGTGTATATGAAGTCCCCTCCTGAATATTGCACGGACCAACAGCTTGTTTGTCGCCTGAAGAAGTCCCTCTATGGCCTGAAACAAGCTCCTAGAGCATGGTTTCAGAAATTCAAATCCATTATCACTGATGTTGGTTTTATTTAGAGTTCTTTAGGCCATTCTCTATTCACCTTACAGAGGAAGCAGGGAATGACAATCTTACTTCATTATGTCGATGATATACTCATTATAGGGGATGATGTAGGAGCTGCTGACTTGCAACGATTACTAGTGAATCCTTTAAGATGAAGGACATGGGTTGTTTGACTTATTTTCTGGAGCTTGAAGTAAGCCATAAAGACCCTACTATTTTCGGGGCTATTTTGTTAACCAACAGAATGCTATTGATCTTGTTAAACTAGCCAATCTCAGTGATTCCAAGATTGTGGAAACTCCATTGGAACTGAATCTAAAACATAGTAAGGATGATGATTCTCCCCTTAAAGACCCTACTATTTATCATCAACTAGTGGGTAGTCTAATCTATCTCACCAAGACTCGGTCAGATATATCATATACAATCCAACTGGTGAGCCAGTTTGTGTCTTCCCCAAGACAACCACATTTATTTGAAGTTCATCAGATTATTAGATATGTGCAGGGAACTTTATCACATGGAATATTCTTCTCCTCTTCATCCCCCATTAGCCTTACTGCCTATGTGAATGTTGATTGGGCTGGATGCCCTAACACCCGACGATCCACTATTGGCTAGTGTGTATTCTTAGGCAACTCTCTTATTTCATGGAAGTGCAAGAAACAACCTACTGTATCAAAATCTTCCATTGAAGTTGAATACAAAGCAATGTCCTCAATGTGCAGTGAAATTATATGGCTCCGAGCTCTCCTACTTGACATCCTTAATGAGCCATCACCATCAGTTCCTCTCTATGCAAACAATGTTAGTGCAATCAAAATTGCCTCCAACCCCGTCTTCCATGAGCACACCAAACATATAGAAGTTGATTACCAATTACCACTTCATCCACGACCTCCTTCTTGAGGGTACCATTTCTCTTCCTCATGTCTCCTCCAGTCTCCAACTGGCAAACCTATTGACAAAAGCAACGACTCAGGCCTGACACTTAATTCTCATGGACAAACTGATGCTCATTCCTAGGCATCAGTTTAAGGGAGAGTGTAGAGACAGTGAGAAGAACTAGTCATAGGGCTATTTTTGTACTTTTACTTCTTTTGTACATCTATTTTATTTGTACACTATCTTTTGTACACTAAGGGCAGATTTTTCCTTTTACTTTCTTTAATATAAATATTACTCTTAGGGTGGCAATGGTCACTAAGTGACACACCCACCAAACTGTTGTGTTTATTTCTTCTCTCTCTCTCTTTGTCCTTTTCGATCTAACTCTGACAATGCTTTGGTCAAGGCTTCTTGGCTCTTGGACAAGGCTTCTACCTTAGCAAAATGTTCAGCATTGGTAAGCATGATGATATGGTATTAATGAAAGGATAATGGGATGAAAGTAAAAGGATGCAATGCCAATATAGATAAAATATCACAAATAAGTAATCAAAATTCTAAACTAATGCAAGGCACTCTTAGAAAATCTAAAATTCCAAAAGAAACTATGCTATGTAGGAAATAAGAAACAAGAGGCTTGCTTTTTTTTTTTTTGCTTTTGTTTCTTTCTTTTGAATGAAAGAAAGATAAAGCACACAATAATATGCAGGTTATTGATGGTAAGATGGTTACGTATGTGTTTTCAGCTTTCACAAAATTGCTAAGGATCTAATAGCACTGACCAGCTTACTGAACAGACAAAGGAATTAATCCAAAACCCAAATGGAGGAGATATACCTTTTCGAAGTCCCTAAATTACCTTCCTATTCAACTGTGATGTGTTTTCTAGAATTCTGGCTAGAACTGAATAAACAATCCTTTGGGCTGGAGACCTCTAATTTCTGGATTCTTCTATATCAAACATTTGTGGTTCTCGTGAAAAGTCACATGCTGTTG
>NW_010729263.1:859729-897107 GCF_000365185.1 Nelumbo nucifera
GAGCAATCTGCTCCCCTATTCATAGCTAACTTCCTACTTTCTTCTGACTAAATGAGAAAGTACACCTCCTGTATAAAGGGTAGATCCTTACATCCCAAAATCTGAACAAGGATAGGTTCATATGAAGGATAGAGGCCAAGGAAAGCAAACACTCTCTGCTTGCTTACCAGTGCCTTATAGGCATTTGCATCCTTATCACTTTCCCAATCAATCAGCTGATGCTGATCTAGGTCCTTCCAAACTGATGTTAGATCAGACAAATAAGCAAATAAACTCCTATCACCTTGTTTACACATAGTAGATTCAGCCAACACCTAATAAACCTGAGCATGGTTCATTTGCTCAGAATAGGTTGCCTTAGCCTGATCCCAAATCTCCTTGTCCATGTCTGCCCACATAAAAGCTTTCCTCAACAACAGTTGAAATTTGGGTAGGAGACAAGACATAATCAAATAATTCTCCGAAACCAATTTGGCATATGTCGAACCTTTCTCCTTAGGTTCCACAATGTCTCCTTCCAAATAGCCTAACTTCCCTCTCCCCCCAACATGCATCTTTACCCCCTTGTACCACTCTAGATAGTTAGCTCCATCAAGAATAGCAATTGAGGTTAGGAAGTTAGTGCTGTCCACGTTGGTACTAAATATTGTAAACCAAGATGTGATGCCTAAAACTGCTGAATCTTCTTTATCCATGATAACAATCAACTATCTCACAAAAAGAGTCCATTTTTCCAGCTGAAACACACCAAAAATTACCCACACACTTCTGATAAACAATTCTATCACCTTTATGACCTAAAACCTCAGTTAGAACTTAGAACAAAGCAAACACTTGCAGTCCAACCACAAAACCAACCCAGGAAGACAGCTATTACCACCAGTTGGCTGTCTCCTTGATATAAAAGGAAGGTTTACACCTACAGTACAGAACTGAAAAACACTCCCAGATCTGAACCCATGACCTTGGTGGTCGAGAAAACATGTCCAGAAACACATAAACAGCATTTACCATTCATTTCCACCCATAAACATTGCAAACAGACCACCAAACAGCACTAGGTAAACACCCAGGAAGAAACTCAGACCATACGATCCAAAAACAGCACTAACAAATACTTAACAGATCCTTATCCTTGATCCATCAAAAAAAAAAAAAAGATAGTATTCCTTCATCACTAATGTTCTGTCACCAAAAATAAGTTCACTTGGTGCTACAACCAAGGAGAAGAGAAAAGGAAAAGAAGAGAGTTATTTTCAGATCGTTTCAATCCTCTTTTCCAGTTACATGTCAAAAAAAAAGGGATGTTCAGGAAAAAAGGAAGAAGAAGAAGAAAAAACAGCTTGATCGATCACTCCCCCTGTTCTAATACCATGTAAAACATGGATTCTGACCTACAACCAAGGATCAAAGATTCGTCACGTATCGGCCGATATGTATCATATCGGAGCCTTCCCGATACGCCCCTACAGGGGGTGTTTCGGGTTGGCAAGTGGTTCAGAGAGTAGACCGACCTTAAACCGGCCCCTCTGAACTAGTTTTGGAAAAAAATAAAAAAACACATAAAAAATAGTACTGATACAGGCCGATATGCTGGTATCGATATTTTGAACCTTGCCTACAACGGAAAGAAGAAAGAAAGAATAAGAGAAGGGAAGGAGAGATTCGAATGGTGGAAGAAATACAGGCCTGGCGGCACCCACTTCTTTTATTACAAAATAGGGTGACACATAATAAGAGAAAAGTACATAAATACCCTTGTGCCTAATTGTACTAATATTTCAACAAAAGCCGAAATGTGTTACATTTTGAGAAAAATGAATCATTTTGCATCCTAAATGAGACATACCCTCACTCATCCACCAAGAAACAAAATTTTTCTCATCATAACAATACAAATAAGAACAAGATGCTTAATCTGTTTGAAGAGCTTACCATTTTTAAATATATAAAAGAAAAGAGCAAAGTGAATATGGAAAATTAAAAAAAAAAAAGAAAAAAAAACTTCTTTTACCTTTAAAACCTCATCAAGTAATTTGACATCCAAAATGCTTGGTATGTAACCTGTAGTATCATACATTTTTAGCAATGATGTAATAGGAAATTAAGCTACCAAAGGTTGTTAAAAGGTAGAATTTTCCACCTGTATTTTCTCCAGAGATAATGCTACTCTCAGAAGGTTCTACTCCTACCACCTAGGGAGAAAGAAACACACAAGAAATGAACAAGCAAATAAAAAAAATGAATAAGCTGAATTCAAAGAGAAAAAATCTGGGCATTGGTGAAGCAATAAGAGATTAGAAAATTGTGTTACAACTCACAGCCTTATGATCAAGCTTACTATGATAAAGACCCAAGATATGGATACAAAAAATACAACCAATGGGTAACAAGCCATCACCCAATTACAACACCTTGTTGAGGGGTGCATGCACACAAACTCCGATGAATTACCCCTTTTTCAGATAAAAATATTTAAATAATGGTCTTAGCGAAGTGATACCCTCAACACCTGTGATAACAACATCATCCACATATAGGACTAAATACATCAAAGTGGATAAGCAATTCATTAGGGAAAAATTGCAGAGTGGGGAAACTTATCCCCTAGGCATGATTTTAGTGCCATCTAATGAGCCTTTCAGTTAGCCAACTAAGGATACCAAGATCTCTCAAACCCAGCATGATTCAAGAGAGTTGTGACCATTTTATGTACAACCAATGGGTCTATAATGGGATTCTCAATTAATAGGCTTTTGAACCTTTTATATTAGAGTTTTATTTGGGATTAAGGCAGAGTTGAATTGAATTCAGATTAGAGTTCTATTTGTTCTGAGTAAGTTTAAACATTTCAAGATATTTAAGATTGATGTAAAGTTCCATAAGATCTTACTCTAACCTTAATATCCTTGTTCATCATCTTTAGGTATCGTCCTGTTCCTGTTACAGTACCTCCAGTTCCAATTCCTGCAACAATTATGTCAACACTTCCCATGGTATCCTCCCATATTTCTGGGCCTGTTGTTTCAAAGTGTATCTGTAATACATCCAAGTGAATCACTACAGGGAAATATAGGTTATATATATTTACATCAAAAATAGAAATGTTTCATGAAGTCCAAGGATAAATGAGAAATTACCTTTGTATTAGCCGGATTGTCAAACTGTTGAAACATATATGCATTTGGTGTCCTTCGAACAATTTCTTCAGCTTTATCAACAGCACCTTTTAGTCCTTTTGATGGATCCGTCAAAACAATGTCTGCTCCAAATGCACGAAGAAGGACCCGCCTCTCTACGTTTATGGATGCAGGCATAGTAACAATAAGTTTGTAACCCTTAGTTGCAGCAACAAACGCAATACCAAGTCCAGTATTTCCACTAGTTGGCTCCACCAAAATACTCTGCATAAGCACACAAAAAGGTAATATACATATATGGATAATGATATAAAAAAGTTCAAAGAGCAGGAAGTTAGAGCATAACATAATGAACCTTCCCAGGACGAATGGTTCCACTTTCCTCAGCACAAGATATCATACTAAACCCGATTCTGAGATGTAACCAGTTCAAAAAAAAAAAAACTTAATTACAACCCACAAGCATTAACAAACACAATAAATGATGCAAGGATCTTACAACATAAAGTACTACTACACTCAACTACTGTGATGGAAATAACTATGATTTGCAATGACAGGGCATCAAGCTTGGACCGTGTCAGCTGGTGGACACTGTTGGCTGGGCATGATGAATGAAGGTCCAACATGATATAATGACCACATCCAAGCACCCAGGTGTCATAAAATACAAGTGCCACTAAAACAAATTATATGGAAAAATTAAAATACTTAGTATTAATACAGCTAGATATTACTTATCCACTGGATATAAGAGCCATCAATCTGAACCATTTTAATTGTTTGGTCAAATCATTCCAGAATCATACCATTTAGGTGATTCTAAGCATCTACTAGATGGCTCATAATTTTAGTGTAACCCAAAAAGAGCAACTGCCCAGATGATTAGGACCATTGAAGCGTTTTATCACCTCTGGTCCATCCAACAGATTCTCTGATGGTTATTAATTGAATTAATGCCTATGCAAATATTGAGTAGATAATAGCCACCAAGCATTTATTAAATGGAATAAGACTATGAAGTCTTGAACATTGACAAAGAACAATGTTGATTCCAATAATGAGATTTACCTGTCCTTGACACTCCGACAGGGTTCCATAGACTCAAGCTTTGCAGCAACATTTGCCACACAACCTTTCACAACTTTGTTAAGATATATCATTGGTGTCCTCCCAATCAGCTATAATAAAATTCCCAACTGCTAAAAATGAGGTAAAGTTCTGAAGCTTTTTGATACTATCAACTGTAAAACTGTACTCGGAATTATCTTAGACAACCACTATCAAAAACAAATGGATGGAAAAACAGAAAACAAATGACCAAAACCTACTACACTTTATGGGTCTCGTCCAACACAACAAGAATTTAAGATATTTGTACTTTTCAGGACATATTTTAAACAACGACAACAAAGAATGTCTATCAGGGTTTGTGGGTCTAACTTTCTCCCAACAAGTTATATATTTCATGAGAAAATTACTTTTCTAAGTTTTCACAAAATTCTTGTAAGAAAAAAGTTATAAAGTGTCATATTCTCACTAGAACTAAATATACATGATCAAATGGACTAATGTACATTATAAATTCTAATGTATCAATTTCAAACACAGGATGGACTTAGCTCCAAAGGAACCATAAGACCCTTTAAGTGTATCTTCTATCAAAAATGGTGGAATCAGAGTTTGTGGGTCTAGCTTTCTCCCAAGAAGCTATATATCTCATGAGAAAATTACTTTTTCTGATTTTTCACAAAACTCTTGTAAGAAAAAAGTTATAAATTGTCATATTTTCACCAGAACTAAATGTACATGATCAAATGGATTAATGTACATTATAAACTCTAATAATATCAACTCCAAACACTTGATGGACTTAGCTCCAAAGGAACCATAAGACTCTTCAAATGTATCTTCTATCAAAAATGGTGGAATCAGTAAGCTATCCAATCATTGCTTGTTTCATGTAACCTATAATAAAAGAGAGAGTTTCAATCTCCCCTTTTGTTCATGTTCAAACTTTTAAATTCCAATAATATCCCTATTTTTTTCATTTTTCCATCCTTGTACTTCATTTCTTCTAATCATAACCTATAATAAAAGAGAGTTTCACTCTCTCCTGACATCCATATTCAAACTTTTAAATTCCAATGATACAACCTTATTCTGAAATTATTGGCTTCTTAGTGTAGAATTCTTCACATTAAATTCAGTTGCTTTTAGTTTAGTAGAGGTTTGATTGGCATGCCCAATATAATGGAAGATATATTTTATTATAATTTTTCTTGAAATGGTCAAAGAAATCCTATAATAAGTTATGAGTTATGACTTAACTAATTTCATACATTGGCTCTTCTATAATACCATGAAAAAATAGGTATGGTTCAATTTAAAATTGTGTACTTCCCTTTTTTTTTAAGAAATTAACAATTTCATTATAGAAGAAGCACAAGGTACATGAGAAGGTGTACAGATGCAGACAAAGACTCTCCTAATAAATTACAAGGGTAACATGCAGTCACTAAACAAAGATTCCCTATGAACCACTGAATTATCTAGATCAGCAGCCACAAAACTTAAACCCCTAGGAATCCATCTAATCCTTACATTCATTTGGGCTATGATATATCTTGCTTGTGTACTTCCTTCCAACAGCTAAACATGTAAAAGCCCTCAGGATTTCAGTCCTAGAGATAATCAGCTGACAACTGATTTGCAAGCTCAATTGAGACCAAGCTTTGCAACTGCATCTTAAAGAAGCTAACTTCTTAAACAGCCCCAAAGTTGAGAAGATATTGTCACCAAGCACTTCAGACACTGCAACTTGATCTACTCTACGGCTAAAGTTGAGAAGATATTAAATCTTATGCAATTATTGATTTCTCTAGGTTTTCCAAAAGATCTTTAGGTTTCATTTAGAATGTTACTACAGATTTTTTTTTGGTAAGATAGAATGTTACTACAGATAATCCACCCAAAATGTCTCTAAGTTAGACAAAGGAATTCCAACGATTATTTTTATCTTTGACAAGACAGCCGAAAAGATTTGTTGCCCAAATAAAAAATTACTAAACCAAACAAGGGTATCTTTAACTCAAATGAAAAAATCCGTTACCTCCTCCTTTAAAACAGCATGTTTTTTCAGCAACCCATCTTACAATTCCAAAGATTAAAATGAACATTTCACCAAGGAACACAAAAAGCTCATAAGGTTCAAAGAGAGACAACGAAAGAGAAATGAAGGAAAAAAGAACTAAGGAGACATAAATAATGAAAAAAAAAAAGACGATTAGCTGAACAAAAAGTAGAAGAAATAAAGAGGTTATCCCATTCAACCGTACTTATAATAAATGGAAAAGCAAAAAGGAATGAAAGTTCTTGCTTCAGTAGTTCGCAAAGATGAATATAGAACCTGGGTTACGTCTTCAGCAATGTTGACGGTCTCATGCCCTTCCCTCGTGTGGAGTAGAACGGCCTTAGCAGAAATAATGGGAACTGGTCTTCTTGTTGAAACTCCATTAATGGATGAAATTGCTGGAAAACTGAATGAAACAAAGCGAACGCGTTGGCAACGAGAGAGCTGTGATGAAGGAAGAAGAGCTAGAGGGAATGCTACCGCCATTACCGGAGGTTTTGAAAGTTTAAGAAAGCCGCATAACTAAAGCGGCACTCTCCAACTCTATCTGGATTTTATCACACAGAGATTAATTTTATTTTTGTAACGGTAACGAGTGAATTTAAATAGACTTGGAGACCAAAAAAACAGAGGAAAAAAAAAAAAGAAAGAAACAGTTATATGAAGCAACGCTACATAGACAGTTCTTTATGGGTAAATTGCATACATGTACCCTCACCCTGTACCTTGTATACTCTCACTTTATGGTCTTTACCTTTTGTCATCTTAGAATCTGAATTTCAATAAATATATTTGAGTCCAATTCCAATAAATTGACATTACCATGTGAGTAAATTACAAAACTACCCATGTTCTGATTCTCATTTTACTATCAATCTTCTTCAACCTTGGACTTTGGATACAAACCAGTAATATACTTTGCTACTACTGATTTGCATCCGAAGCCCAAAGGAGAAGAAAGATGGACATAATATATATAGAGAGAGAAGAGAGAGATAATCAGCACATAGGCACTTTAATAATTTTACTGATACGTTATTTTCATAAAGTTGAACTTAAATGTATACTTCTTATACTTTGGGCACTAAAATGGTACATTTGAAAGTTCAGGTCTTGAAGTGAGCCTATCCCTAACCCTAAGTTAGAAGTGGATTCAAGTCGAATTGAACTAAATATTTGGTTATTCGATCTCAATTCAACAAAAAATTATAAAGCTCGAACTCGATTCGAACTAGAAATATTGGTTTGAATTCAACTCGAGTCAAAATCTCTTATATTTGAACTAAGTTTGGCTCGAGCTCGATAATGAACCGAGCCTACTCAAGCTCGAATATGAGCTCCAAATACTTGCTCAATTGCTCTGCTTGTTTAACAATTAACTTCGCTGTCATTAATCCTTGACCTGGGACCATCAAAAACCTTAAAAATTCCTTACAAATCTAAATCCACTATCATAGTTAGCTACTCTAAGTTTAAATACATAAATCATGTATACCCAACACATTATCTCCTTCAAACAAACATGCATATATATAAGTCCTGCAAATTTGTTTAGGTTAAAATTAAAAGATGGTTGAAGCATTGTAATAAATCCCAAATGTTGGTAAAGAAAATAAGCATGGGATCGTAACTTTTTTTTATTCTTGAAACTAACATTAAAACAAAAAACTAGTTGCACAAAGAATCACAGATAAGTCTATCCAACCACGGGGATCAATCCAAACAAAAGAATCCCCTTCCAAATATTTAACTTTATGTGCTATTTGTTGGATTGGCTAAATAAAAGTTCTCGTTTATAAATAAAGAGACAAACAATATTAGATGGCTGGCCAAATTTATCTACATAATCATTAAAGACCAATGCACCAAATCCTCTTCCCTTGGATAGCTTCCAAAGCATTCTTTGCATCTGGAAAAAAAAAAAAATCACTACTTTCATTCCTTTTGAATAGCAAAAGTAAGGCTTACTCTACAGCTCCAAACTTAGCTTCTACTAGTCCCTGCAAAACACCCAACTACCTTTAGCAAACAAAAAACCCTCTACTGCTCCCAACTCTATCTTCCCTTCTGCATGTCAATCAAAGAGAGAAACAAAAACGGGATTAGGATAGTCTTTTCTATTTACAAAGAAAATGCGAAGTCAATGGTGGGTCTGCAGTTTCAGCACTATTTGGTCCGACCCAATTTGAAGTCAGATCCTATTTTGTCATATTCAAATATCCCTATTTCGGATTTTCAGATCAGATAAGAGGATTCAATGAAAAATCGGATTGAATTCAGATCACCCCTATCCAATTTGTTAATATATATATATATATATATATATAACATATACATGTTATATATTTATTTATAAATATGTCATTTATATTGCATATTTTGTAAATTTGCTATATTAATGAAAATAGTTGAAAATATACTTGTATTTTTTTATTTAAAATTTTATCCTATTAATAATTTATTAATTCTTTTAAATTAAATTAGATTGAATCATATTCGGATATCTGACACCCTTATCTGATTAGAATTCAAATAAGTGTTCGTAAGATCCGATTGGATCTTTGGAACGAATTGGATCGGACCTACAATTTATTAGATCAGATTCATATATACCCTAATTCAAATCCAATCCAATCCATTTACATCCCCCTAATTTCAAAAGAATCACAGATAAGTCTATCCAACCACGGGGTCAATCCACACAAAAGAATCCCCTTCCAAAGATTTAACTTTATGTGCTATTTGTTGAGTTGGCTTAATAAAAGTTCTTGTTTATAAATAAAGAGACAAACAATATTAGATGGCTATCAAATTTTATCCACATAATCATTAAAGACCAAAGCACCAAATCCTCTTTCCCTTGGATAGCTTCCAAAACATTCTTTGCATTTGGAAAAAAAAATCACTACTTTCATTCCTTTTGAATAGCAAAAGTAAGGCTTCCTCTACAGCTCCAAATTTAGCTTCTCTTAGTCCCTGCAAAACACCCAACTACCTTTAGCAGACAAAAAATCCTCTACTACTCCCAACTCTATCTTCCCTTCTGTAAGTCAATCAAAGAGAGAAACAAAAACGGTATTAGGATAGTCTTTTCTATTTACAAAGAAAATGTGAAGTCAATGGTGGGCCTGCAGTTTCAATACTATTTGATATGACCCAATTTGAAGTCAGATCCTATTTTGTCATATTCAAATATCCCTATTTCGGATTGTCAGATCAGATAAGAGGATGTGATGAAAAATCAGATTGAATTCAGATCACCCCCATCGATTTGTTAATATATATATATATATATATGCAGCATTTCCATGAAAAAAGGGGTACCTATATGCACACTTCCAACTTTAAAACTTGCAAGTCACTACTCGGAAATGGGTAGAATTATCTCAATTTGTTTTTTGTCTACCTACAAAAGGAAAAAAATTAAATTAGTGATGAATAAATCAAAGTATAAATGAAGTACCACTAAAAAATAATAAACAAAAATTAAATGTAGTATACATTTTGTTTTTTCTTCACCCCATGAAGGATACAAATCCAATCCCTTTTACAAATCAAAGCTTGAACAATCTATGGAGTCAAAGATGCATGATAATGATCAATTACCCTACCACCATCACTAAATGTAGCTTTTAAAGCTATTATGGATATTAGAATGGCAAGAATCTCAACTAACATCTTTGACAGCATGCGATATTTCAAATTATTAGCCGTTTACCATTCCAAACTATTAAACTCATAATGTGACCTTTCTTCATCACAAATATATACACCCTCCTCAAGATATATATCTAACTCTGATTTTGGTGAGGGAATAATCTCAATTCTCTTCACATAACTAATCAATTTTGATCATTCTAAACTTGATGATTTAGAAATGGAACTAGAACTTACGAAAGATTTGTGACTACCATTCCCTTTAGTGGAGGATTGCTCACTACTATAAGCATTATAATCAGCCACATACTCATCATAAAGTTGGTACAAATCACCTTGAACCTACTCAATGTTCTTTTTAGTTTCATCTTTTGGATATATTTCTAGAAAACACATCTCAACCAGCCTTAATTTGCACCTTTGATCCAAGACAAAAACTATTGCCATTAATAGATTACATTCACCCTATACTTATCAAATTTCTCCTTCACCTTCCCAACCATTCAATGAATGAAAATGATTTCATTCATTGACTTCATTCAAAATTTTCTTCACCCAATAGATCTCACAAAGGTACAAATTACAAATAGGGTAGTTACTACCAGAAATAATGTTAGTAATTACACACTTTCTCCACATGTTCCCAATATTCAGGAGTTGGCAAGTAATCATAGTTTCGTTCCTCACTCCTTCAAACCCTTGTAAATTGCACTTGTAATATTAGCCCTACGACAAGGTAGAGAAACGTGGACAAAGTTGAGAACATGCTTTTGTAACCTCCAATAGGCATCTACAAACTAACCAGTTATCACCATATACTTTATCTTTTGGCTTTGTGACTTCTAAAGGTCAATGACTATGCTAATTTTGGAAATACCCTTTAAAAGATTCTTCAACTTCTTCTTTGGTCTTCATACACAACTATGCAAATCATTCTTCATTGTCTTCTGAAAGATTTTCTCAAAAGGAGTACACATCTTCATAATGAAATTAAAACCTTCCTCTTCCATTATAGTAAATGAGTGCTCATGCATAAGCACCCAAAGAGCAGCAACTTCCCTCATTTTGGAATGATCATACTTACTAGCAACAACACTAGGATCTAAGAGAGGACCCACAATACCCACACCAACATTTGAATCCACTAGTTGTAAATTCAAAGTCATTTGTTGCTTATTTTGCTTCTCAACGTTCTTAGCCACTTTTCTTGGTATACATGTGATACGGGTAATATTGACTTATCCACTAGTGGATGACACATGGCATGCCCCAAGGGTATTCTCATCATCTTGACGATGCCTGAGGACACCATCATCCTTTGCATTCCTCATAAATGTGGAAGCCTTTATTGCGGAAGTTGCAGTATTGGTCGAGCTCTCTCCAACACATTTATGGTAGGATATACTCGGTCGTATGGATCACACCCCAATTGACTCCCATGATTAAGGAACCTAACATGTAAAGCCATTACACAGTGCACACCATGGTGATCCCCAGCAACACCAACTATATAATGGACCCCATGGCCACATGTATCTTTCTTACAAACTCTTGCACTCTCAATTGTTGTTGCTTTATTAAGACCATGGCCTCCTCGAGCCCTGAACTAACTTGACTATTGGAGTCCTCACCCTTGGAACCACATCCCAGGGGATCTAATGTCTTTTAACTATTTGCAGGTGGGACCCTCAGCTTCACCTTGGAAGTGATGATTCTTCCCTCGTCTCTAGATTTGACAGCATTAATTGGCATTGTTTGTGGGATCGATTTCCTAAATAAATCGCCCTCTCTTACTTAGACATTTTTGTTTTCTACTTTGCAATGGCCAACCATCAGGAGAACACCTCTCATACTCCACAAAACCCAATCACACAGGAGCAGTTCCAACACCTACTTCAAAACTTGGCACGTGCATCGTGCTGTTAAAAGGACAGAGTAGGGCGACAACCCCCACTCTAAGTCGATTTGTTTACTTTTGGAGGAAGTAATTTCTTGTTTCTTATTCCTTTGTTTCCATACCCAGTTGTCATGTGACAGCTTAACTAATCGTATTAGTAATGGGCCTTAGGCCCATTTTCTTAAAGGCTCATGTCTCTAATTGTTGCATGGCCACTTTGGGCCTAATATTGTAAGGTGTGGGACCCCATAAAGGTCCTACAAATTCATAAGGGTTTGACCCTACCCCTGAAAGAAGTTAGGGCAAATTCACTGATCAGGGTAGTGAACCATTGAGCCAATTGGTATGGACTCAGTTTGGGCCTAACATTTACATCTAAATGATCCTTGGATTCAACCACTCTATGAAGACCTAAGGATAATGGACTTATGTGAGATAAATCCCATTAGATAATCAACCCTATAATGGTCTCTTACACTTAACCTCTCGGTCCATAAAACCACAAGCATGTAAGATTAATCGTTTATCGTGTTCTTTTCTTGGGGATGTGTTCTAACGTTGTTTCGGTCACATTTGTTTCTAGAGAAGGGTGGAGAACATAAAGACCATTCTTAAGTTATCCATGAGTTCAATTTAATTGTAATCTTATAACTAAATAAAATAGAATAATCATTCTTATAGAGCTTAGAAAATGAAATCAAATTTCTTCTAAGTGATGGAACACAAAGACAATCTTTTAAATTAATAACCGCTTCTCTAAAAATTAATTCTACTATTCCTATTGCAGCAACTACAGTGATTACAAAAGTTCTCAAGTAGAGCACGATCCCATCCTCATTCAACCTTTTGCTTTCCTTGAATCACTACAATGTGTTATATGCATGAGTAGAAGCCCTAGAGTCAATACACCAAGACAGTTCCTGAGGGCTTCGAAATTACCTTATGCTTTCCTTGGTCTCTATGACTTGAGTTTCGAAATTACCTTCTTTCTTCTCCATAAGGGATTCCAGATATTGAGGACAGTTCTTCTTCCAGTGCCTAGTCTCCTTGTAGAAGAGACATTCATCTAACGACTTTCTTTCTTCTACTTCTTTTCTTTGCCACCATTCCTCTGAGGCCTCTTCTTGCCCCTACATTTATTCTTGCCAGATTTTCCTCCTTCAACAAGCATGGCTACCGGCTTGTCCTTTTTAATTAGTTTCTCATCTCTTTGCAATATATTATTGAGCTCTTGCAAGGTAGTTGTTAGCTTGTTCATGTTGTAGTTCATCACAAACTGATTAAATGATATAGGTAGAGAATTTAAGATGGCATCAGTCTTGGTGTCATCATCTAGTTGGTAACCAAGAGCCTCCAATTCATTGATAAACCTATCATCTTCATGACATGGTCATGAATTGGTTGGTTCTCGGTCATCCTAGTGGTCATCAACGATTTAATGACATTTTGCCTTACAGAATGATTCTACCCCTCATATATGGTTTTTAATATATCCAAAATGTCTTTGCAGTTTTCTACCTTGTCAAATTTCCTCTAGATAAAGTTATCTAGTGAGGCAATGATGTAACACCGAGCAAGAGAGTTTTTCTCTTCCCATTCCTGATGTTCCCTTCTTCTTGCCTTAGAGCCTTTATTGGGGGAGGGGGGGGAGGAGCATTCCAGTTCCAGGTTGGTGGAAATTTTGTTTAGTTTCTCATACCTAAGTCCCAAGTTAAGGCTACGAAAGCAGTATGCATAGTTCAGTCCCTTGAGTTTGTTGTCATCTAATAATTTAGCAAATTATCAATGTGCCATTTTGACAAATTGCACGAATAAAGTAGTCCACATCCTTATTATTGTTTTATGTTGCGTACTATAGAAATGAGTTTTATCTATATTCCATTTTCATTTGTTCATCTCTGAGATTTCCCTCTATCGTAGGGATAGAGACATTATTCATGTCTTTGGAAATGTGGGAAATTACATTGGTGCATGAGGCCAACTGTTTTAGCTGCACAACCCCATCACTTCCTGTGAAGGATCTCAAATTCATCTATCACATGAGCTTTCCCTTTGGCCTCCATTAGACAAAGTTCATTGTCATTTTAGGTTAAACCTTTCTAATCGGTAAGTGTTGACCCGTCATATCAGGAGCCCCAAGGTATTGTAAAGAGTTCCATTTTAAGATAGGCCCCGTCCACTAGTCTATGATGCCCTATCATTTGATGAAGCAATCTCACTATTTGTCTCAGTGAAACGGATAATCTAATTTTATGGTGCATCTCCACCCACTAATTCAGTCTGTTTTCATGTTAATGATGGAAGGCCTTTAGGGATACCATCTTATGATATTTCTTATCTCTTAGCACTTATATTATTCATGAGGGAACAAGCATGTTAGTCCCTAGGTCAGTTTTAAGTCTTATCATAGTGGTTCCCACTAAATTTCATAAAGTCATATTCAAATGGGCCCTAAAAGCGCTAGGATTCTCGCGAGGTTCCTTTTTGGAGAGGAAACAAGAAAAAGGCCCAAAAAAGAGAGATTGTTCAATGATCCATGGACATCATGGCAATGATGTGCATTTAGCCATGATGGGTGTAGAGCGCCACACAAGTCTTTTCATGGGCCAAGCACTTATGGCCCATGTATGAATCACATTCACATAGCACACCACATACATAATTGATCAAAATCGAATTAAATCTCGTAAAACCCTAATCCATTTAGATTAATACATGATCATCCCATTAATGGACCCAATTATCTAATAATATTTATCTTGGTATATGATCCCAATTGCAAAAAGCAGTTCGGCCCATATAGTTGTCCATACTAAAATGGGCTTATCATGCTTTAATTTAACCCTAATTAGATTTTACAAACATGGGGCGAATTGGTCCATGTGATGGCCCATCAAACCGCTGGCCTAAATACAAAATTTTATCACTTAATTAGTGATCTAAGGGGCTGTTATCAGTTCCCAACCAACCATAGGTTCAGCTTATGTAAATTGGACCAAAACTAGGTCAAATCGGCCTAGGGTTTGGTGCCCACAACATGCAACAATTCACATAGATTATGATCTAAAAAATTCTCAGTTATGATTCACAATCATATCAGCAAATAAATAGAAATTTAATCAAATTAAATAACTAGGGCTGATTGTGTGGTGGTCCAAATTTAATCCAAACAAAAGTTGGAAACCATCGAACAACTATCTCCACATCGATCTCCTTCTCCATCTTTCTCCACAATCTGCAGCGAGTTTTTTGATGTAACTAACTTATAAAAACCCTAATTTATAATGATTACATTAGAAAAACCCAATACAATCTTTCTAGAAAAAATAAAAAAGGGTTAATTATAAACGAAATAATCAAAGAATCGCATGGTGCACATAAATCTTGCCACCATCAAAGAATTCGATCTTCATCACACTTTCAACCCAAGAGTTCAAGAATTTAGAATAGAACAATTCTAAATAATTTATATCAGGAAAAATAAAGATTAATTTTTAGATCATAGGCCCCCAAATCTGATAACCGAATTCTCAGTTTTTCATGTTGACTAGGTTAAAGCCTAGACTAGTTCTCGCCAATTTGGTCTTTTTTTCAATTGAACTGAATCAAGTGCTCTGATACCACTGTTGGAAGGGTTTATAACCATCATATGGATGGATGAACCATGCTAGATGGTTGGGAAAAACTTCAAAATTTTTTCTAACCCTTTCGGGAACAGATTTCTCGATAAATTATTTTTAGGATCAATCTTGTATTGAACTGGGACCAAATTTGAAACCAAATTGAAAGGATATTACACCGGACATGCAGACCACAAATGCAAGTACTCCCAGGGTGGAAGTTCACGCCTAATAACAGTCCCAAAATCGGCCTCCAACTGAAAATCATGTAGTGTATAGGAGAAAACCGATTCAGTAACTCTGATTTCAACAAATCTGCTATCCAATTGGCTTGGATTAAGTGGAATGAGTGAACCTGATTTTATTCAATGTTTTTCTTGCGAAAAAACACAGAACAAAACTGATAAAAATCAATTCTTCAAAAGGCTAGGTCGTGATGGGTTTCTTAAGAGACAAGAGAGAAGAAAATAGAGCAAGAATGGGTAGAGAGAGTCTAAGACTGGTTCACCCACTTCTCTCTTTATCTCTATATGGAGCAAACTCCTTATTTGATTAAAAGATGACCCAAATGTGATTTGGATCATAACTTTTCTTTTCTTAAACATTATCCTCTTAAGAGGATAAGTGTTCCATGCCCAGTTTTGACCCAAATCACATGACAATTTAATCATATTAAAATTGGGCCTTAGGCCCATTTCTCTTAAAAGTTCACGTTCCTAAGTGTTGCATGGCCACTTTGGACCTGATATTGTATAGCTCGAGGCCCTATAGAGGTTTCACACAAGTCCATAAGGGTTTGGTCGTACCCTTGAAAGAGGTTAGGCCGAATTCACTGCTCAGGGCAAGGAACCCCTAACCCAATCAGTATGGGCTTAGCCTGGGCCCAACATTTACATCTAAATAATCCTTGGGTTCAACCATCTTATAAAGACCCAAGGGTAATGAACTTAGGTGAGATATTAGGTAATCAGCCTTGTAATGGTCTCTTACATTTAACCTCTCAGCTCATGATGATCAAAACATTAATCGATAAGGAAGGATCTCTCCCCTAGATGCAAAGTGCAGTATCACATTCCCTACTTAGATGGATCCTGGGATTAAAACCTTTTGCAAACCCTTTTCAAAAAATAGTAGTACATATAAATATAAATAAACTTTGCCAAATAGGATTCCAAACACAGGTGAAATCCATTGTCGGTAGTTTAAGTTTTAATCAGAGAGAGTGTAAACCCTAAATTTCACTTTGTCCGACAAAGGGGTTGATCCTATCACTATGATCACCCAATTAAGTGAATTCTTAAACTACCCCAACATACCTAGGTATTACTCCCTTGATGGATCTCACTGGTTGGCATATCAAAGACATCCCAATCCAACACCTAGTGCAATACCATAATTGCAAACATCGGGAAAATCACCTCGGCAGTTCCCTTCATGACTGGATATATGGGGTCGCCACCCATTAGAAATTAATAATGGGGAGTGATGGGTCTCCCTGATTTAAATTTTATAAAATCATTTAAAATTACAATGACTCCCTATCGATAAGCCAGTATAAGGCTAATCTGGGTAAGTTGAGAAAGAGAGAGAGAGGGAAGGGGTTAGGCACTCCTCTCTCTAGTCAATGTGCATGTCAAAATTCCCTCTTTGTTTACTTTCGAATTGAAGCTAAGAACCCATGTTTTCTGACAATAATGAGGGATGTGAAGAACGTTCCCTTATCCTTTAGTCCAACCCCCTTTTGGACGTAGGGGCCTGAGCAAAAGGGTAGGAAACCCTACCCCTTTTCTATCAGAACCCCTACCTTCAGACTCAGTTGGATGGTCTAAAGGGTCGAAGGAGTATATCAATCCCTGCAAACGTCCGAAAACACCACTGTTCTCGCACTTGTAGGAACAAAGGTCAGAAAGAAATGAGAAAACAAAAAGTAAAGAAGCTAATGAAATAAACTGAACTAAATCAATAGCTGTCAAAAGTATATGAGGCTCGAATCTCGATGACTGAGATGAGGTAAGGGCATTATCTCGATGCTAGCCTTAGACTGATGAAACAATGCTACTATTGGATTCTCAAGAATTTGAGAATTTAGGTTAGGCGATTTGAAACATTTGATGATGTCGAACACCTGGATTGGTGTTGTAAGAGTTTTTTGCTTGAAGAAGATGAGGAGCCAAGTTGAAGGTGCAGACAATGGCGTTTGGATCTTCTCCCCTTCTATCTTTCCGATCTCTTCTTTTCTCTTCAGCTCAAAGAAGCTTCTCTCTATCGATCTCTCTCAAACTCTCGTAGCCCTCTCGGTTTTTTTCTCTCACTCGAGCTCTCTCTCCAACTTTCGAAGCCCTCTCTCTCTCTCTCTCAGTTTTCTTCTCTCACTTGAGCTCTCTCTCACCTAATCAACTCAGGGGTTTTCATATACCCTCGAGCTATTTTTCCCCTCTCCGTTCACCCTTCCTTGGAACAGGTGCCCTCTATTTATAGGGAGAGGGAAGGGTGGCTTTTGCCAAAACCTAAGAAAAGGAGGTTTTGATGGTTGGGGTTTAGAGGAATAGGGAGGTTTCGAAACTTGGGGTCCAAAGGGTAATTTTGTAATTTTCGTAAGAAGGGCAATTTGGTAATTTGATGGCTTTAGGGTTTCTAGGTAATTTGGGGCAACAAGGTAATTTGGTAATTTTAAGGGAGTTTAGTGATTTGGGATCGAAAGGGGTAGATTAGGAAGGACAATTGGGTAATTTTCGTTAAAAGGACAACTCGGGAATTTTGGGAATTTAGTGTAAGGGTAATTTTTTGTAATCTGGTTAAGGGTATTTTCAGTATTTGGTCAAAGGGTATTTTGGTAATTTAGAAAGAGCATAATTTTGGTAATTTGGGCAAGGGTATTTCAAGAATTTGGTAAGGGGGTATTTTGGGAATTCAGTGCGAGGGTAATTTTGGTAAGCTAGTCAAGGGTATTTTGGGCTTTTGGTCAAGGGATATTTTGGTAATTTGGAAAGAGGGTAATTTTGGTAGTTTGGGCAAGGGTTTTTCAAGAATTTGGTCAAGGGGGTATTTTGGGAATTTGGTGTGGGAATTTGGTGCGATGGTATTTTTGGTAATTTGGCAAGGGTATTTTGGGAATTTGGTCAAGGGGTTATTTTGGGAATTCGTTGTGAGGGTAATTTTGGTAATCTGGTCAAGGGTGTTTTAGGTATTTGGTCAAGGGGTATTTTGGTAATTTTGAAAGAGGGAAATTTTGGTAGTTTGAGCAAGGTTATTTTGGGAATATGGTCAAGGGGGTATTTTGGAAATTTAGTGTGATGGTAATTTGGTCAGAGGGTATTTTGGTAATTTAGAAAGAGGGTCATTTTTGGTATTTTGAGAATTTGTTCAAGGGGTATATTGGTAATTGGTCAAAAGGGGTATTTTTGGGAATTTGGGCAAAGGGGTATTTTTGGAATTTGGAAGAAGGGGTATTTTGGTACTTTGGTTAAGGGCATTTTGGGTATTTGGAAAGAAGGGGTATATTAGTGATTTGGTCAAGGGTATTTTAGTAATTTGGTGTAAGGGGGGGGGGTAATTTGGGAATTTGATAACTCGACAATGAGGGAAGGGTGATTTTGGGGTCTAAGGGTAATGTCCAATTGGGGTTGATCGGATCCATCGAATTGGTATCAGGCATATTTAATGGTGGATCTCTTGGGGTGAAATTCGGACCTCTTGGGTTTTTGGGTGTTTCGGAGAGGTCAGATGGGTCTAATCGGGTGTTTGTGGTGAATTGAAGGTCCCAACAATGTACTGAGCAAAAGTCAAGTGTTGATAGTTGTCTCTCTTTGTTGTGAGGTAGGAAACTACGAAACAACAAAGACAAAAAAAAAAAGCACACAAAGATTTTTGCGAAGGGAAGGCTTTGAAAAGGGGCGAGACGAGGAAGGAGGATTATGGTAAGGAAAAGGAAAAGGAGAAGAGTTCTTCTACAACATCATTTCATCATGTTCAGGGTAATTTTATTCTTGGCAAAGTGCCCTTTCCTAGGTATCAAGAACCTTCGGAATTAGGGTAAATTTGGGGAAAATTGATATCCTTTGAAAAACGACCCCTCCTAGGTAAAAACCTTACGAAATCAGGGCAAATTTGGTAAAATTGATATTCTTTGGAAAACGACCCCTCCTAGGTAAAAACCTTACGAAATCAAGTTAAACTCAAAGAAAACTGATATTCTTTGGAAAAGGACCCCTCCTAAGTAAAAACCTTACGAAAGGTAAACTCGATGAAAATTGATATTGTTTGGAAAACGACCACTCCTTGTTAAAAACCTTATGGAATCAGGGTAAATTTGGTGGAAACTGATATTCTTTGGAAAACAACCCCTCCTAGGTAAAAACCTTATGGAATCAGGGTAAATTTGGTGGAAACTGATATTCTTTGGAAAACAACCCCTCCTAGGTAAAAGCCTTACAGAATCAAGGTAAACTCGATGAAAACTTATATTCTTTTGAAAAACAACCCCTCCTAGTAAAAACCTTACAGAATCAGGGTAAATTTGGTGAAAACTGATATTCTTTGGAAAACGACCCCTCCTAGGTAAAAAGCTTACGGAATCAAGGTAAACTCGGTGAAAACTTATATTCTTTGGAAAACAACCCCTCCTAGTAAAAACCTTACAAAATCAGGGTAAATTTGGTGAAAAATGATATTCTTTGGAAAACGACCCCTCCAAGGTAAAAACCCTACAGAATCAAGGTATACTCGGCGAAAGATGATATTTCTTTGGAAAATGACCCCTCCTAGGTACAAACCTTACAGAATTAGGGTAAACTCGAGAAAACTGCTATTCCTTGGGAAAATGACCCCTCCTGGGCAACAACCTTACAAAATCAGGGAAAACTCGGTGAAACTGGTATTTCTTGGGAAAATGACCCCTCTTGGGTAAACATCTTACGGAATTAGTGTAAACTTGGTGAAAACTGTGATTCTTTTAGAAAACTGACCCTCCTAGGTAAAACCGTACGGAATTAGGGCAAACTCGGTGAAAACTGCAACTCTTTTAGAAAACTCCCCCTCCTAGGTAAAAACCTTACAGAATTAGGGTAAATTGGCGAAAACTACGATTCTTTTAGAAAATCACCCTCCTAGGTAAAAACCTTACAGAATCAGGGTAAACTAGCGAAAACTGTGATTCTTTTAGAAAATGGCCCTTTCTTTAGGTAAAAACCTTATGAAATCAGGATAAACTGGCAAAAAACATGATTCTTTTAGAAAACTGCCCTAGGTTAAAACCTTATCAAATCAGGATAAATGATGAAAACTATGACTCTTTTAGAAAATTGCCCCTCCTAGGTAAAACCCTCATAGAATTAGGGTAAATTTGGTGAAAATTGATTTTCTTTGGAAAACTACCCCTCCTAGGTAAAACCTTAGGAAATCAAGGTAAACTTGATGAAAGCTGATATTGTTTGGAAAATGACCCCTCCTAGGTAAAAAAAACCTTATAGAATCAAGGTATACTTGGTGAAATTTGATATTTCTTTGGAAAATGACCCCTCCTAGGTAAAAGCTTTATAGAATCAGGGTAAACTTGATAAAAACTGATATTTCTTTGGAAAATTACCCCTCCTAGGTAAAAACCTTACGAAATTAGGCTAAATTTGGTGAAAACTGATATTCTTTGGAAAACGACCCCTCCTAGGTGAAAAACCTTACGTAATCAGGGTAAATTTGGTGAAAACTGGATTCTTTTGAAAATGGCCCCTCCTAGGAGAAAACCTCGTGGAGTCATGGTAAATATTACAAGGAAAAACAAGTGAAAATAAATGGTTCAACCATCAAGACTAAAAGGATCAAACTTCTTGAAAAGCAATAAATCACAAAACACCAACAAATCTTCTTTATTTTTTTTGTGTGTGTTGTGTTTTGTTTTCTTTTGAAAATTTTAAAAGATTTTAATGACATACTTTAAGTTCTAATAGAGGTTCTGAAATAGCACCATGTGAGATAATTGTTAAAGATTTTCAGACATTTTTTACCCCTCATTCTTTCATTCTTTTTCTCTCTTTTTTGCTTATCTATTTTGTTTTGTTTTTTTTTCTTTCTCTTTTCTCTAATATTTTATTATCATTTATATCATCTCTATTTACTCAATTAAAATGCTAGTTCCACTCAAAGAATGGAGATTTACAAACGCAATTTCTAACGCGGGTCAAAGCATAGAAATTGACATGACCAACGAGATTTTCTGGTGTGTGTCAAAGCATAGAGGCTGACATGACCGATGGAATTTCTTATGCGGGTATCATCAATGAAAGTTGAGATTTAGATACTTCAACTGACAAATCTTCAATCAAATTATGGACTCAAGAAGTAGAACACCGAAGTGTGAGATAAACACTTGGAGGGATTTTTAGAATATAGGGCAATGGTTTGCACGAAAGAGCTAAAAAGAACCAACATATAAGCAAGGAAAAGGATATGGTATGATGGTAGAGCCAATATAGAAGATGAGTATATATTGAAAAGGTCAAAACATCTCCTCAAACTATGGTACAAGAAAGTATTCAATTATCAAGCAATGTACAAGGGCATGAAATATTGGAATGGTAAGATGGAAAACCTTCAAAACTGAAGGGCAAAAGTGCCTTGAACCTCAACTCATATGATTATGTCTAAATGGGCTACTTCTAGTTCGAATCAGATGAGAGTGTGTTTACCCTCTCTTCAAGATCGTCACTTAAAACTCATTGAGTTCAAAAGCATGCATGATGGAATTGTAAATTGTTGAACAAGGGATTCACTGTAAGAAAGGCCTTTATCATAGGGGGTTTGCTCTAGTTTTTTTTTTCTTTTTTTATTTTCTTCTTATCTTTTTTTGGATAACAAAAATGGTGGGTTATGAAGCTGCTACTTAAATGGAGCGACTGACAACTATGATCCTTCTTCACCGACCAAATAGGTTTGTCTAATGCTAATTTGTTGATTTTTCAAAGATCGAAAAGGTCTTGCTCATTAGGACAAAACATGGTATGGGAGAGGCCTGATTAACAATTAACAAAAGGCATCAGATTCATGGAACATCGCTTGGGAAATTTGATTCAAGGTCTGCTCTCATCATCTCTTTTTTTTTTCTCTTTTTTTTTCTTGATTTTTTGTCAAGACTTTCTTCATAGCCATATGGATGGAGATTGATCTTCATATTGTTTATCAATATGAATCGTGTCTTCTTATTGATTAGGGAAGACTCTATTTTGGGACAAAATGTAAATAGGTAAGGAAAATCAGAATTAGCGTGTGGGTGTCATCATGAAAAATCCCATAGCGATAAAATCATCTTAGCTACCCCAATTTCTTCCAACTATTTCTTGATTCTCCGCAAAGCTACCAAAAGTTCATTCCCTTTCTCCTCTCTCTCTCTCTCTTTATCTTGCTTTTGCTCAATTGCCCTAATCGCTTCCTGCTTGTTTCGATACCCACTTGCTGGAAAGTGTTTATTGTGAAAAAATTGTTGACAAGAAGGCTCAAAGGGACAAATAAGGGATTTTACTACATATTATTAGGATTGAATGCACAAGGTCAAACAAGCGGCCAAGGATGGCCTCCCTTCATTTAATTATTCACTGCACGTCACATATTGAAGAAGCATATGTTGAGCATAGTATATGTCAAGCAAAACCCTTCAGGCTTTCTTCTTCTTTCTATTTTTCTTTCTTTCTTTTTTTTTCTTCTTTTTCTTTTTATTTTTTTCATTTTTTAGCCCTTTGATGATCCCTAAGGTGCATCCCATGAACTTGGCTATTTTGCCAAAAGAAGGGCTAATGCAAAAGCTTACTGGTAAATTAGCGACTTTTGCGAATCCAAGGGATCGTTGAGTAAAGAGGAACGACTGATGATGGCCCCCAATCCTTTCTTTGATTAATTGACAGAGCACTAGATTAAGATGGAACCTTTGTTCTATGCTGGCTCAGGGATTTTTCAAAGGGAATGTGCTATGCTTTGGAAACTGCAATTTGTCCCCGTTTAGACAAGGATGATGGCTTTATTATGAGTTAGGAGGTCAACATGAAGTTCAACTATAAAGCTCTTGATCAACAACTAACTTTCCTCAGGCTTGCTTTTGGGACTATGAGAGGAGGCAAACTCTACCTTCTTCTGCAGATAAACAACCATAAACGGACTAATCACTCTCTTATAAGTAAGCATCTCAAGCAAGGGAAAGAGAAATAGGGGAAAATATTTTATTAATGAAAGTGGTCGGACCCATGAGATGGGCTGCTCTTCATACCCCTTTGAAAGGGATCAGGTCAGACAGAATTCAAAAATGGAACTAAGACTGACACCCTTGGCTCTATTAAGGAAAAAACAATCAGATTTGCTAGTTGAGAAGTTATTGCAAGATTTTGGAAATGATTTTTTGCCACAACTTGGTAACTGATCTGGTTACTATTCGCCGGGTTATGGGTCTAGGATTCCTAATGTTCTCCTGCGGACATCACTTGGTTAATAACAATATCTTCTTTTGCAAACCCCTCTCCGTAAAATTCTCTTTCCCTCTTCCTCTTTTTTTTTTTTTATTTCTCCCTTCTTTTTGAATTTTGGATTTTCCCCTTTTTTGTATTTTAACTTTTTTCCTTATTTTGGGTTTTTCTTCCACTTCCTTTTTTTTTTGAATTTTGGATTTTTTCCTCTTTTTTTGCATTTTCTTTGGAGATTGGATTTTCCCTTTTTTGTATTTTGGATTTTTTTCTTCTTTTTTTTATTTTGGATTTTTTAATTCTTTTTTGGATCATTTTTTCTTCTCTCTTATTTTCTTTGAATTTTGAATTTTGGATTTTTCTTCTTTTCTTTTTCTATTTGCTTTGAATATTGGATTTTTTTCCCCTATTTTGAATTTTGAATTTTTTCCTCTCTTTTTTTGGATTTTGGATTTTCTTCTTTTCTTTTTTTTGGTTTTTTAGTTTTCCATTTTTATCCTTTTGATTTTTCTTCCACTCTTTTTTTTTTATTTCAGATTTTCCCATTTTTTAAAATTTTCTATTTTTTTGTAGTTTTATTTTTTTTCGGTTTTTTGTTTTATTTTTATTTTTGGATTTTCTCCTTTTTTGTATTTTGTATTTTACTTTTGTGTTTTTTGGATTTACCCGCCCCCTTTTTTGGCTTTTCACTCCTAATAGGGTCCTCTAAGATTGATCATGCAAATGTATCACACACAAGGTGGCTTCCCTAGAGTCTACGTTAACACACAAATAATGTGCATGGATTTGGGGTGTGGTATCAAAATCATGGTTAAAAGGCCCCCGGTTTTCAAACCTCCACCCATAGGGTTTTCTCAGGTTGGTGACTGGATGCGAGCTTTCCACCGGACTCACCGGGTTCCTAGTCCCGATGGCCCAAGTGTATCGGACTCCCTCCTAATAGGACAATGGGTTCTAAGAATCTAAGGATGACATGTAATATACAAATGTTCACGCATCAACAAATAAATGAAACATGTCATTTTTCACAGCAAACTAAGCAACAATCAGTAATCTAGAAACAAAGCATAAATGATAATGACAATCTAGCTCCATATAAGCTAAGCAATATGATAGTCAATGTTGATCAAATCAAACACTTAAAGGCTAGAAGGCTCATCAAAACCAGAACCTATTTATTCCAAAGCAAAGTCTCTTTCACACACTTCCCTTCTTCCTCTTCTTTATTTTATTTCATTATTTTTTTGTTTGTTTATGAGAACCCAGCAACCCTATTGATATACCTGCCCACCTTAAAGATCACCCAAACATAGTTATGCAATCAAACATAAACCTACTAGCCTCGCAAAGGCAGGCCCTAAAAAGACTTGGAGTAAGCAGAGCTAAATCTAGTGGGACTAGACTAACCACCCTATCTCCCTAGGCCTGACCCACACGTTTGAGAAAGTAAATTTGTTTAACAATGTGTCACATGGTGTGGGTTGATGATCATCAAAACAACGGAGTGGGTCCAACACACCCAATGTTCAGCAAGCCGCAACCTTATGAGGCCCAACTAAAGACAGCAACAACAGCTCCCCACAGAATAGTTCGACTAAACATGGGTTGTCTATTTGTCTCCCAAAGGCCGCCGTAATCCAAAATGGGATAGGGTTCCTCAAGATAGGCCAGGACTTCAAGCACAAACTGCTTTCAGGCACTAAAGATAAGGCTGACTTCAACCTAATCCAAAAAAACACTCCAAGGGAGATGGAGGTCTTGATGCGAAAGGCCAGCAATAGTAATTTGTAGCACCCGGGGTGGTAGATGGAAAAAGTCTGCCATGACTTTGGTGGAACAGAGAAAGGGGTTTTAAAGGGTGCTGTCATGGAGACCGGATCTGCTCCTCACACCTGGCACCTCACACGCACATCCTATCATGCATTGGGAACATCTACCGTATTTATTGCTTATTATTCATGGGAGATGTTCCCAATGCATGGTGGATGTGCCTGTGAGGCGCCTATTTGTGAGGAGCAGATCCCGTCATGCTGCCATGTTTTGGCTTTAGCTGACAAGTGCATATCGACAGCTGCCACTTACTGCAATTCTCATGGGAACGGGTAGGTGAAGAGCTCTACCATGAATTGATGTAAAGGGAGGCCAGCCAAGGATCTAAAACCAGAAAAAGATCTCTAAAAGCCCAAACCTGAAGTGAGTACAGTGATATGCAACATCCTGGAGCTAGAACTCTATAGCCCAAGATTGTCTTGGAAAGTCAAAATTTTCCCCGATTCTGATCCTAACTCCTAAGATTAGAAAACTGATGGACGACTCCACCTTGCACCAATCTGAACACGAAGTCTTTTCTAAACATGACTGCTATTTCTTTGGCCTTTCCTCCCTTCACCATTTTATTATTACCCATTTACCTTACCTTGTGAAATTCAAATTTTGATACTCCATGCGGAGTTACTCCCCAAGAACCAGCTATTCATGAAGTTAGCCTATTAATGATCTAAAAAGGCCAGGAAGGGCTAAAATGGCAACAGTCCACTTAAGGCAACGAAATAAGATGCTAAATAACTGATTTTCAATCTAAACTTTTCCTTAGAAGCTAAAATGTTCGCAAAACACTGTCCAACTAGCAAGGAGGGCCAAATTCACATGGGCAAGTGGACTCTTATTTTCCATGTTGTGCCCCCGAAAGATTCTGCATTTTCCAACGGATATTACCTCAGCAAAGAAAGAAACACCTTGCTTGTCCCAAGGATCTCAAGAGGGCGTTAATTACTTTGAAATTAAATACCCATAATGACATGCGAGTTCAACTAGCATTATAAGTTCAACTAGCATTACAGGTCCTAACACCCAGGGGACCACATACATCAATATGTATAAGGTCAAGCATGCCTATACATCTTTCAGGTTTACCGTTAAATGGCCTCTTTGTCATCTTACCCTGAAGGCAAGGCTCACAAGTGGGAAGATTTTCTACAGTTAGAAAATCTAAATGACCATCCTCTACCAGTCTTGTGATTTGGTCAATACCGATATGGCCAAGTCGGTAATGCCACAGGCACGTGGGATTAAATGTATCACACACTCTTTTCTTGGGGATATCAGCCGACGTAGTTTCGGCTATGTTAGTTTCTAGAGAAGGATGTAGAACATAGAGACCGCTCTGCAGTTCTCCATATGCGATGAATCTGTTATTTCTTTTAATAGTAATCGTATTACTGAAAAAGACAGAATATCCATCCCCGCACACAGTTTTGAGACAGAAATCAAATTTCTTCTTAAATTTTGCACAAAAGACATTCTTTAAGTACATTGGGTCCTTCTCTAAAAAATAACTCTACGGTTCCTATCGCCGTAGCTGCAACACTTGTAGAAGTCCCCAAGTAGAGCGTCACTTTGCCTTCATTCAGCCTTCTGCTTACCTAGAATCCCTGCAGTGAGTTACACACATGAGTTGAAGCCTCGGAGTCAAAACACCAGGACGCAGAAGCCACCAATAAATTGGTTTCTATGACACAAGATTCGAAATTACCTTTCTTGGATTCCAAGTACTGAAGACAATTCCTCTCTAGTGGCTGGTCTATTTGCAGAAGTGACATGCATCCGATGCCCTATCTTTTTTCTGCTTCTTGGGTTTGGCAGCTTTCTTCTGAGGCTTCTTTGCCTTCCTCCTTTTCTTGCCCGATTTGCTAGCTTCAGCAAGCATAGCCACAGGCTCATCCTTTCTAATTAAATCCTCGGCCCTCTACAACATGTTGCTGAGTTCCTAGATGCAATAATCAGTCAAACAGGGCTGTTCGCACAATCCATCATGCAAAACAGAGGTTAGATCACAGTTTGCAGTTTCATAAACTTCAAATCGCAGATAGCGATTTTCCCATCTACGAAATCTCCTTCCTTTCACCGCCAACTTCGATCCAAAATAAAAATAGAAAACCTAATTTCTATTAATATTACATCAGATCGAATGCCTATACATTCAATCTAAAAATAAAAAAAAAATTATTTTACAGACCAAAAGTAATAAAATAACCAAGAGACTACAAAATGCAGGTTCCCTGCGCCAATCAAGAATTCGATCTCCATGTGTACAAACAACCCAAAAATCAAGAAAATTATAAAGAACAATTCTAAATAACAACTGGAAACAAATTTTCTAGAAAAACCTTATATCTGCACAAATCGGGTAGAACGCCTTCTGCCCATTTGCGCAGGTTCAGATTTGATCCAATTCGGTTCAAGATTTGAACCTGGCTCTGATACCACTTAAGGGATGAGATATCCATCGTATGGACGCCCGAATCTTGCGGAATAGAATGGGCGAATTTCAAAAGAAAATTTCTCTCCATCCTACTGGGAATCGTATTCCCTATTTTAGAAAAATCATATTTTTCAAGGCTCATTCTTGAACCATGAACTGAACCAGATCTGAACAAAAGTAGTAGGAGAGGGATATAGCTGGTACAGAGAAATAATGTCTCCCAACGAAGGTGTTCACGCCCAAGGAAGGATCCAAAGACTGCTCCCACTGAAGATGGCGTAGTGCAGGACGGAGCAGAATCAACAGTGTGTTTCCCAAGAACCTAATCCTTCGCAAGAATTAGCAGGACGGCACGTGAGCATAGCTTCCTATCAGTCCATTCACAAGGAATTGATATCAAGATCCAATCTTGATTTCTTCCACTGAACTGGAGATCGAACTGGCAGGTGTGGCGGCGGCAGGAAGGAGACAGCAAGAGAGAATTTTCGAAGATGTGCTGAATTCTCTCTTCTGTGATTTCAGCTCTGAAGACAGGTGGTGATCTTGTTGTGTCTAAAGGCTGCCGCCTCCTCCTCCTTTTATAACCTTAAAGGGATCAGCTCCTAATACCATTAGGAGTTGCTGATCCAAATCATATTTGGATCAGAATTCCCTTTAAGTGATAAGGGTAAACCCTTATCTTATCTGCAGATTAGATTAGCCTTCTCCCAATCTCTTTAGGAGGTTTCCAGATTTAAATCATATTTAGATCTGGACTCTCTGAGTGGATAGGGTTAAGACCCAATCCTATCTGCTAATCCAATCTCAGAATTCTCTCTTTTGTGTTTTCAGCTCTGAAGACAGTTGGTGATCTTGTTGTGTCTAAAGGCTGCCGCCCCCTCCTCCTTTTATAACCATAAAGGAATCAGCTCCTAATCCCATTAGGAGTTGCTGATCCAAATCATATTTGTAGCCCTCTCGGTTTTTCTTTTCTCGCCTGAGCTCTCTCCCTCTGTTTTTCTTCTCTCACTCGAGCTCTCTTGCCAACTTTCCAAGCCCTCTCTCTCTCTTAGTTTTCTTCTCTCACTTGAGCTCTCTCCCTCTCTTTTTTTCTTCTCTCAGTCGAGCTCTCTCTCACCTATTCAACTCGAAGGTTTTCATATACCCATGAGCTGCTCTTCCCCTCCGTTCACCCTTCCTTGGAATAGGTGCCCTCTATGGAGCTGAAAACTAAACAAAGGGGGTTTGAAAGGTTGGGGTTTAGAAGGATAGGGAGGTTTTGAACTTCTGGTCCGAAGGGTAATTTTGTAATTTTGGTAAGAAGGGCAGTTTTGTAATTTGAGGGCTTAGGGGTTTCCATTTGATGAGGGCGGATTTGGCCCTCTAGTGAAATTGTGACACCTGGCACCTCATGCCATCCAAGTGTAGCCTCTTGACAAATGGGCAGCCCAGCAGAGCTTGCCATAGGCAGCTTGCAACTTACAAACAGCTCGGCATAGCTCACCATAGATAGCTCGGCAGTGCTTGCCACAGCTCGCCATAGGCAGCTCGGCATAGCTCACCACAGGCAGCTCGGCAGACCTCGCCCCCAGGAAGCACGCCACTTGTAGGGTAGCTCGCGGAAGAGCAGTTCGACATATTGCAAGAAGATCTCCTGCCTGACAACCGTACCTGACAGATCCGGAGACCTGCGCCCACGTCTCTCGCTAGGCGGCGTCGTGCCTGCCAGCCCTGAGAGTTGTCCCTTGCCTGGCAGAGCTGTACTCTGCAACAGCTGCCTACACCCGCCACCTCAGCTCCGGCAGTAACGACTGCAGCAGAGAGACAGAGGTGGTTATGCCTGACTTGATAGAGGCGGTTACGCCTGATTTGATAGGACACCGCTATATAAGGACTCCGACCCCCAAAGACAGAGGAGAGGAAGAAAATGGAGGCAATCCCTGCTCTCTAGCTCTCTCATTTCTCTAATATCATCTTCAAGCTCTCTACAATCAGAGTGCTAACTTAAGCATCGGAGAGTCCCCGCCGGGTAAATACCCCTGGGTCCCCTAATTCATTTCTCGCAGGTCCCTCGGCTCCCGCCGCCTACAAAGAGGAGGAAAACATGGAGTTCTCGCAGGTCCCTCAACTCCCGCTACCCACAAAGGAGAGAAGATCACCTCATGCAGATGGCAGTCGGGTTGCGTTACACAAGGGAGCTCCACCATTCTCTGAGTCCCAGGCCGCTTAGGAGCAGGGCAAATGACGAGTCCACCAAGGTAGCTCATCATCAGGGAGCTCGGCACAGCTCTCCCCCAGGCAATTCACCACCAGGGTGCTCGACACAACTCTCCCCCAGGCAGTTCGCCATCAGGGAGCACGGCATAGCTCTCTCATAGGCAGTTCGGCATAGCTCTCCCCTAGGTAGTTCACCACCAGGGAGCTCGACATAACTCTCCCTAGGCAGTTCGCCACCAGGGAGCTCGGCACAACTCTCCCCCAGGCAGTTCGCCACCAAGGAGCTCGGCACAGCTCTCCCCCAGGCAGTTCGCCACCAGGGAGCTCCATAGCTCTCCCCTACGCAGTTCGCCATCAGGGAGCTCCACCATCCTCTCCTAAGAGCAGGTCAAATGACGAAGTACTTAGCAAAAAATAAAAAAAATTGGTACGTGACCAGAACCGCTTACATCAATTGGCGCCGTCTGTGGAAACATGCTACAAAAAGCTAAGTTCACATCCTACAAAAATTTAAGTTCTCATCCTACAAAAGCTAAGTCCTCTTCTCCCAAAAAGCTAAGTCCTCACTTTTTAGAAATTGAAGCTCTCACTTTATAGTTTACATTTTTTATGAACTCAAAGACTATGCAGGGAGCTAGCAGACTAAGCAACTCTACCAACTTTACTTTCAATTCAGATAAAACCTCATCAGTCCTCTCCGCAAGGTCCCCTCTACAAAGATGAGCTGTTCGTGGCTTCCGCGGGAGTTGGCGGCCAATAGACTACATAGGCACCCTTGCTGGTCGAGCCTTCCAAGGCTCCCGTGTGAGCTGCTGACTTAAAGTTAGTAGTGCTGCCCCCGAAAGTTGAACCCCTAGTAGCTTCTTGTAGGAGTAGGTGATCGGCATTACGAGTCTGATGCAACGCAATCACATGTAGCTCGGCACCAGGTCAGCTCAGCACCTGGTCAGCTCGACACCTCACAGGTAGCTCGGCACCTGGTCAGCTCAGCACCTCGCAGGTAGCTCGGCACCTGGTCAACTCGGCACTTCACCGGCATTTCGGCACCTGGTCAGCTTGGCACCTCATAGGCATCTCGACACCTGGTCAGCTCGGCACCTCATAGGTTGCTTGACACCTGGTCAGCTTGGCACCTCACAGGTAGCTTGGCACCTCACAGGCAGCTCAACACCTGGTCAGCCCGACACCTCATAGGTAGCTCGGCACCTGGTCAGCTCGGCACCTCACAGGCAAAGTGTAAGGGCCACATTACTACTTAAGACCCAGCCACCTCTTTGGCACGGGCAAAGTCAAGAAGAGTGGATGATGAGTTGCTCCCAAAACCTACGGGCCACATTACTACCTACTTTCCTCTTTGGCATGGGCAAAGTCAAGAAGAGTGGACTACGAGTCACTCCCAAAGCCTACAGGCCACATTATTGCTAAAAACACAATCGCTTCCTCAGCATGGGCAAAATCAACAAAAGTGAACTATAAGTAGCCCCTAGATCCTAAGGGCTACAGTACTGAACTGCTGGAGACCTCCTCACCCTATAGGCAACTCGCCACATATAGGCAGCTCCCAAAACCTAAAGAATTGGATCAGCACTTATTAGCTCCATGACTTATGGGCCAAAAGAAGAAATCTATTCCTTCACTGAGTTACTCTCAGATCGAGACGGGGGGGCAAATGATTAGGGCGGATTTGGCCCTCTAGTGAAATTGTGACACCTGGCACCTCATGCCAACCAAGTGCAACCTCTTGACAACTGGGCAGCCCGGCAGAGCTTGCCACAGGCAGCTTGCCACTTACAGACAGCTCGGCATAGCTGGCCACAGGCAGCTCGGCAGTGCTTGCCACAGCTCGCCACAGGCAGCTCGGCATAGCTCACCACAGGTAGCTCGGCAGAGCTCGCCACAAGCAGCTCAGTATAGCTCTCCCCCAGGCAGCTCGCCATTTGCAGGTTAGCTCGGTACAATGTAGCTCGCGGAAGAGCAGTTCGGCATATGGCAGGAAGATCTCCTGCTTGACAACCGTACCTGATAGATCCGGAGACCTGCGCCCATGTCTCTCGCCAGGCGGCGCCGTGCCTGCCAGCCCTGAGAGCTGTCCCTTGCCTGGCAGAGGCGGTTATGCCTGACTTGATAGAGGCGGTTACGCCTGATTTAACAGGACACCGCTATATAAGAACTCCGACCCCCAAAGACAGAGGAGAGGAAGAAAATAGAGGTAATCCCTGCTCTCTAGCTTTCTCATTTCTCTAATATCATCTTCAAGCTCTCTACAATCAGAGTGCTAACTAAAGCGTCGGAGAGTCCCCGTCGGGTAAATACCCCCGGGTCCCATGATTCAGTTCTTGCAGGTCCCTCAGCTCCCGCCTACTACAAAGAGGAGGAAAAGATGGAGTTCTCGCAGGTCCCACAGCTCCCGCCGCCTACAAAGAGGAGGAAAAGATGGAGTTCTCGTAGGTCCCTCATCTCCCGCCGCCCACAAAGGAGTGAAGATCACCTCATGCAGAGGGCAGTCGGGTTACGCTACACCAGGGAGCTCCACCATTCTCTGAGTCACAGGCCGCTTAGGAGCAAGGCAAATGACGAGTCCACCAAGGTAGATCACCATTAGGGAGCTCAACACAGCTCTCCCCAGGCAGTTTGCCACAAGGGTGCTCGGCACAGCTCTCCCCCTGGCAGTTCGCCATCAGGGAGCTCGACATAGCTCTCTCCCTGGAAGTTCGCCATTAGGGAGCTTGGCATAGCTCTCTCCAAGGCAGTTCGCCACCAGGGAGCTCGACATAGCTCTCCCCCAGGCAGTTCGCCACCAAGGATCTTGGCACAGCTCTCCCCCAGGCAGTTTGCCACCAGGGAGCTCGACATATCTCTCCCCCAGGCAGTTCACCACCAAGGAGCTCGGCATAGCTCTCCCCTAGGCAGTTCGCCATCAGGGAGCTCCACCATCCTCTCCTGAGAGTAGGTCAAATGATGAGGTAGTTAGCAAAAAATAAAAAAATTGGTACGTGACCAGAACCGGTTACATCAATTGGTGCAGTCTGTGGGAACATGCTACAAAAAGCTAAGTTCTCATCCTACAAAATTTTAAGTTCTCATCCTACAAAAGCGAAGTCCTCTTCTCCCAGAAAGCTAAGTCCTCACTTTTCAGAAATTGAAGCTCTTGCTTTATAGTTTACATTTTTTATGAACTCAAAGACTATGCAAGGAGCTAGCAGACTTAGCAGCTCTACCAACTTTACTTTCAATTCAAATAAAACCTCATCAGTCCTCTCTGCAAGGTCCCATCTACAAGGATGAGCTCTTCGTGGCTTCTGCGGGATTTGGCGGCCAATAGACTACATAGGCACCCTTGCTGGTCAATCCTTCCAAGGCTCCCGTGTGAGCTGGTGACCTAAAGTTAGTAGTGCTGCCCATGAAAGTTGAGCCCCTAGTAGCTTCTTGTAGGAGTGGGTGACCAACATTATGAGGCTGATGCAGCACAATCACAGGTAGCTCGACACCTGGTTAGCTCGGCACCTCACAGGTAGCTCGGCACCTTGTCAGCTCAGCACCTCACAGATAACTAGGCACCTGGTCAGCTCGGCACCTCACTGGTAGCTCGACACCTGGTCAGCTCAGCACCTCACAGGTAGCTCGGCACCTCACAGGTAGCTTAGTCCTCCTGTGAAAATAAGACACCTGGCACCTCATGCCATCTAAGTGCAGCCTCTTGACAACTAGGTAGCATGCCACTTAGGGGCAGCTCGGCACTTATAGGCAGCCTGACATCTTACGAAGAGCTCGCAACTTAGGGGCAACTCGGCATAGGTAGCTCGCCACTTAGGGGTAGCTCGACATAGGTAGCTCGCCACTTAGGGGCAGCTCGCTATAAAAGGACTCCGACCCCCAAAGACAAAGAAGAAGAAGAAAAATGGAGGTAATTCCTGCTCTCTAGCTCTCTCATTTCTCTAATATCATCTTCAAGCTCTCTACAATCAGAGTGCTAAATTAAGCATCGGAGAGTCCCCGCCGAATAAATACCCCCGGGTCCCCTGATTCAGTTCTCGCAGGTCCCTTAGCTCCCGCCGCCTACAAAGGAGAGAGGATCACCTCATGCAGAGGGCAGTCGGGTTGCGCTACACCAGGGAGCTCCACCATTCTCTGAGTCATAGGCCGCCTAGGAGTAGGTCAAATGACGAGTCCACCAAGGTAGTTCGCCATCAGGGAGCTCGACATAGCTCTCCCCCAGGCAGTTCACCATCAGGGAGCTCGGCATAGCTCTCCCCCAAGCAGTTCACCATCAGGGAGCTCGACATAGCTCTCCCCCAGGCAGTTCGCCATCAGGGAGCTCGGCATAGTCCCCCAGGCAGTTTGCCATCAGGGAGCTCGGCATGGCTCTCCCCCAGGCAGTTCGCCATCAGGGAGCTCGACAAAGCTCTCCCCCAAGCAGTTCGCCATCAGGGAGCTCGGCATAGCTCTCCCCCAGGCAGTTCGCCATCAAGGAGCTCGGCATAGCTCTCCCCCAGGCAGTTCGCCACCAAGGAGTGCCACCATCCTCTGAGTCACAGGTCACCTTGGAGCAAGTCAAATGACGAGATACTTAGCCAAAAAATAAAAAAATTGGTACGTGACCAGAACCAGTTACATCAATTGGCGCCATCTGTGGGAACAGGCGACAAAAAGCTAAGTTCTCATCCTACTAAGGCTAAGTTCTCATCCTCACTTTTTAGAAACTGAAGCTCTCGTTTCATAGTTTCCATTTTGTATGAACTTAAAGACTATTCAGGGAGCTAACAGCCTAAGTAGCTCTACCGACTTTACTTTCAATTCAGATAAAACGTCGTTAGTCCTCTTCGTGAGGTCCCCCCTACAAAGATGAGCTCTTCGTGGCTTCCGTGGGAGTTGACGGCCAACAAACTGCACGGGGACACTTGCTGGTCGAGCCTTCCAAGGCTCCCGTGTGAGCTGGCGACCTAAAGTTAGCTACCCCCGAAGGTCAACCTCCTAGTAGCTTCTTGTAGGAGTATCGATCGGCATTACAAGGCAGAAGCAACGCAATCATAGCTCTAAGGCACCTCACAAGTAGTTCGGCACCTGGTCAACCCGACACCTCACAAGTAGCTCGACACCTGGTCAGCTTGGCGCCTTACAGGCAGCTCGGCAGCTGGTCAACTCGGCAAACCTCACAGGCAACTCGGCACCTGGTCAGCTTGACGCCTTACAGGCAGCTCGGCACCTGGTAAGCTCGGCAGCTCGGCACCCGGTCAGCCCGACTCCTCACAGGTAGCTCGGCACCTGGTCAGCTCGGCGCTTCACAGGTAGCACGGCACCTGGTTAGCTCGGCACCCCACAGGCAGCTCGGCACCTGGTCAGCCCGACACCACATAAGTCCCAGTCGCCTCTTTGGCATGGGCAAAGTCAAGAAGAGTGGGCTACGAGTCGCTCCCAAAGCCTACGGGCCACATTAGTGCTAAAAAAACCCAGTCGCCTCTACGGCATGGGCAACACAACTGCTTAAGACCCAGTTGCCTCTTTGGTATGGGCAAAATCAAGAAGAGTGGACTATGAGTTGTTCCAAAGCCTACGGGCCACATTAGTGCTTAAGACCCAGTCACTTCTTCAGCAAGGGAAAATCAGCAAAAGTGGACTATAAGTTGCCCCCAAAGCCTAAGGGCTACAGTATTGAACTGGCGGAGACCTCTAAGGGCTACAGTATTGAACTGGCGGAGACCTCCTCACCTTACAAGCAGCTCGCCACTTACAGGTAGCTCCTAGAGTCTAAGAAATTGGATCAGCGCTTACTAACACATCAACTTACGGGCCAAAAGGAGAAATCTACTGCCTTCGTCGAGTTACTCTCAGCTCGGGAGTGGGGGGCAAATGATGAGGGCGGATTTTGCCCTCCAGTGAAAATATGACACCTGGCACCTCATGCCAACTAAGTGTAGCCTCTTGACAACTAGGTAGCTCGCCACTTAGGGCCAGCTCGGCACTTATAGGCAGTCTGGCGTCTTACGAAGAGCTCGCCACTTAGGGGCAGCTCGGCACTTACAGGCAACCTGGCATCTTACGAAGAGCTCGCCACTTAGGGGCAGCTCGGCATAGGTATTTTGCCACTTAGGGGCAGCTCGGCATAGGTAGCTCGCCACTTAGGGGCAGTTCGGCATAGGTAGCTCGCCACTTAGGGGCAGCTCGGCATAGGTAGCTTGCCACAAGCAGCTGACCACTCCACAGGCAGCCTGCCGTCTTACGAAGAGCTCGACACTTACAGGCAGCTCGGCGTATCGCATGAAGATCTCCTGCCTGACAACCATACCTGACAGATCCGGAGACCTGCGCCCACGTCTCTCGCCAGGCGGCGCCGTGCCTGTCTGCCCTGAGAGTTGACCCTTGCCTGGCAGAGCCGTACCCTGCAACATCTGCCTGCACCCGCCACCTCAGCTCTGGCAGTAACGACTGCGACAGAGAGACAGAGGCGGTTATGCCTTACTTGACAGAGGTGGTTACGCCTGATTTGATTGGACACCGCTATATAAGGACTCTGACCCCCAAAGACAAAGAAGAAGAGGAAAAATGGAGGTAATCCCTGCTCTCTTGCTCTCTCATTTCTCTAATATCATCTTCATGCTCTCTACAATCAGAGTGCTAACTTAAGCATCGGAGAGTCCCTGCTGGGTAAATACCCCCGGGTCCCCCGATTCAGTTCTCGCAGGTCCCTCAGCTCCCACCGCCTACAAAGGAGAGAAGATCACCTCATGTAGAGGGCAGTCGGGTAGCACTACACCAAGGAGCTCCACCATTCTCTGAGTCACAGGCCTCCTAGGAGGAGGTCAAATGACGAGTCCACCAAGGTAGTTCGCCATCAGGGAGCTCGGCATAGCTCTCCCCCAGGCAGTTCGCCATCAGGGAGCACGGCATAGCTCTCCCCCAAGCAGTTCACCATTAGGAAGCTTGGCATTGCTCTCCCCCAGGCAGTTCGCCATCAGGGAGCTCGGCATAGCTCTCCCCCAGGCAGTTCGCCATGAGGGAGCTCGGCATAGCTCTCCCCCAACCTGTTCGCCATCAGGGA
>NW_010729263.1:926707-949450 GCF_000365185.1 Nelumbo nucifera
CTGTCCCAACATACCCAGGTTTTGACCCCCTCTAAGGATCTCACTAATTGGCATATCAAAGACAGCCCAATCCGACACCTAGTGCAGTACCATAATCGAGTCTAGGGGCCAGGTGTAACATTCCAATTTTGACCATCTATCTCCAAGGTCTAGGGTAATACTGAAATTTTGGTTCGGATCAGGGTTTCAAGAAAACCCACACTGTAAGTACCTCAGGTCTCACCCTAGCAACCGAGACAAACCACCCCAACTTACTTAGTGGCACATCAGTGTCAGCCTTGACAGGATAAATCTCCCTAGATCTATCCAATGGCTATGAAGATTCTAAACTAACACGAGTCTCACAGGTGTCCAGTTTAAGAGTATTACATAGAAACACACCAAAACACATGAATCAATTATGTACTTTTATTCATTAAATGACAATAAGTACATCAATCTGATTGGAGCTAAGGGCATACACTGTCTAACAAATGCCACAAGGGACTTTGATGTCATGAGGAACTTGAAACAAATATAATTCAAATGAGAAGTTTGTAATTTAAACAAATGATTTCTATATCTAATGTGCGTTAGCCGCAAAACATTGATACTCTGTCGCGAGGGACTTTGGTGTCATGAAGGATTTTAATACCACAAGGGACTTTAATGCCACAAAGAACTTTAAGCAAATATGATTATCATGGTCAAACACCGATTTTTGTGCCAAAGGGTGGGAAATGATATGACTATCTAGAGGCTGGAAGATTTTAAAAAGCATGGTATGATTAACTAGAAAATGCAATTCACCATGTAATGAAATGACTTTCAAATGGAATTTTTAATTAATCAATCAATTGAGGAAACACAATGCATTTTTCCTCTTAAACAAAATGAGGTATGATTAAAAACCTAATACAATGGAGATGATATGCAAAATGCCATATTCAGATGATTTAAAGCAAAGGATACTCAAAGATAGTTGAATTTGGGAATTTCCCATATTTGAATAAGAGCTAAAATCAACCATTTCTTCCTTGCAAAGTAATAGTCGACATATTTCAAATCTTAAAGACATAAACATTGGATATGCAATGATAGTTGATCAAAGATTCACATCAAAAAACACCTATCAAAAGGAGGTCGCTCTAGTCTAGATCGATTAAGAAGGATAATTCACAAAGGAAATTATTGTTTAATTTTGCATAGAGAAGATTATGATTCATCAGAATGGGTGCTGACCGGAAGTTTCAAAAGAGAGATGAACCTAAATTTGCTCAACTAGGTTGATCGCATGTTTTTGATGCAAGGTGCCTTCAATGAGAAGGTTCTTCTTTTGGACCATTTTGCCCCCAGTTTTAGAGGATCACCGAGCTTAATTTCTTCTTCTTTTTTCTTGTTGTTTTTTTCACTTCTCCTTTTATCAATTCCTTCCTTGCTAACTCAATAGGTTTGTCTAGTGCTACTTACCAATTTCTCAAATGCTTGAATCTATATTTAGGGCTTTATTAAAAATTATGCTTTTGTGCTTTCATTTTTCTTCAATTAAACACCATCGCAATCATAAATGAAACAAAGTGCTCTTCTTGTATTTAAATACTATGTGCCAAGAACCATTAGAGAGGACTTTATTATAGGATGAAATGTAAATGGGTAAGGCTAAAACAAAATCCAAGAACGGATGTAATTACGGAACAAATTCTCAATGGTTTGATCATCACATCTGCCCTAATTTTTTCTTGTTTGCTTTCCTCTTTATTCTTTGTAGCAATTGGTTACTCAGATCTTCTTTGATGCCTCCTTCTATCCTTTTTTTCTTTTCTCATTTTTTATTTTAATTTTAAACACTTGCCCCAAATTTTCTTTTTTTTTTTCTTTCCAGAAAAACTTGTTGAGATTTACACACAATTAAACATATGACATACGCCTCCTATGAGGATTTATTTGAAGGAATGGTTCCTACAAAGGCTCAAAGGGATAACTAGCAAAATGAATAATAAAGAGGGTTTGATGAAAAGGGATAAAGCAATCAGCCAAAAGAGGGCTTCCCATCATTTATCCATCAAATGCATAACTAATAGGAAAGAAATATATGTCGAGTACAATTTGAGTTCCACTGACTCAAGGGTAGTTATGTCATTTGACATCTTCATGACTTTAATGTTCTAAGATTACTCAAATGAGAGTGATTCTTTCTCCCTTCTTTTTTCTTCTTTCTTCTTCTAGCCCTTAGGAAAGAAGCATCCTAGGAATTTGATCGGTTTAACAAAGAAGAAGGTCTAATGACATTAGCTCAAGGGGCTAACTAACGGTGTTAACAATGGTGAGGGGTTTGAGGCAAACAAAAATGACCAACAATGGCCTCCAATCCTTTCCCTGATTAATTAGCAATTCACTAGGTTAATATGACGTCTGCATTCTATGTTGACTCAAAAAACATATTAAAAGGATTGCATACCCCATTGCAATGACTTCAACCTTATGACTGCCCTAATTTGAGCTATCAATGATGCATTTATTTATGGATATGGCTGGGAATGGATATTTCTATTTTGAATTAAAATTATTACCCCCCTCTCCTTAGACATTTCTATCAATGGATCTTCAATTAATAATCACTTTTCACAAAGTTATGCCCTTGAGAACTACTCATGCATTCCTTTCAAGGGAAGTGGTAGCTTTATCTCTTTCCAAGTTTGGGGATTTTCCTCCTTATTAAAACTTATTACTTTATTCAAAGCAAAATGACCAAACACTAAAATGAACCAACTAAGTCAAAACTTTCATTAATATGAGTTGTATAATGATCAAGTTCACTTGCAAACAATTAGAGAGTAAAAGCGAAAAAGAAAGGAATAACTGAAAAGAAGGCCCTAATGTAGCAAAACAAAACTGAAGATATCTTCTAATGGATCGGCTTTTGGGGCATTGGTGTTACCATGTCTGGAACTTCCCTGGTCGGATCAAACACGCCTTCATCAATGAGGTACTGTATGGCAAACTTCAGCCACCACTAATGATCGGTTGTGTGCCCCGGTCCCTAGTGATATTCACAATGAGCATTTTCATCATAATTTCTAGGTTTTGGTTCTAGGGGTGGTTTCCATTTCAATGGCCGGAGGTATCCCTTTGAAATAAGGAAAGGTAACTGTTCAGCATGAGTGCATGGCAAGTGGGTGAGGACCCTTTTCTCCTTTTTCCGAGATGGTTGGCCACTTTGAGTCATTTGGGCTGGAGCAAGGGATAAAATGGGTGATGTTGGTTGGGAAGATGATGTATAGATCAGAGTTATTTACGATGTGATCGAAATGATAAGAGGTTCCTTAACCAGTGTACCAGATGAGCATTTGTGAATTAGTGGTTGGTAGGATGGGTATACTAGTTGAGGTGGTGGTCAGAAGATGATGGGACCGGGTGCAGATGTCATGAGGGCCAACAGGGACAAGGGCATGCAATATGGGGGTATGTAAAATGGGTTTGCCCCAGTTTGAGATAACAATCAGTCCATCTTGGAACCCAAGGCAACTACCATCTACTTAAGCTCACAAAACTCTTGGTGCGTTAGGAACTGGTTATCAATAGGAGTAGGCATTTTTCTGAACAAGACACCAGACCAAAGAAGCTAAACTTATTATGAAAAATGCAAAATGGATGAAAATAAGAGACAATAATAGATGCTTTCATAATGAAGCCCTTATTAAGAAAAATTGAGTAATTCAAGAATTATGTCACTTCTATTATTTTCATTAGAGGCATTGGTAGTATGTCCAGAACCTTCAGCTTAACCTCAATTGGGTCTTTTCTTTTTACATTCCCCTTTTTTATTTTTCACTCTAAGGAGCATCGAGCCTCGAAGAATTGATACCGAATGCATGAAACAATATGAAGGGAAACTTGTGTATGTGTGTGTACCATTGGTGGAGTGAATGAAATCCAAGAAAACATGCTATGAATGACATGGCTAAGGTGGGGTAGGACCTATCCGGGAGGCAACCTAGGGTTGTTCAATAGGTATGAAGAATCTTAGACCTAAAAGATTAGATTATGAAATTTCAAATGATTATGAAACTTACATTTTTATTTTATTATCCAAGTCAAACCCCAACACCACTGCTCAAGTTACCTACGTACCCCTCATGAGGGATCAAATTGAGTATAGTTTAGGCTATTTACAACTGTCGATAAGTTTTTGTAATGCAAGCCAGAGAGGAACACACTGGTCAATAGGATGTCCTGGCATCTTATGATAATCACAAAAAGCATTTGATCTGAACCCTCGAGAGAATGAGAGTGGAGTACCAACTGAAGAAGTAATTAAGAAAATGGCATCGAGAGTGGAGTAAACTTTATCTTAACCCGTCTATCTAATTGGGAGGGAGAAGCAGGACATTTCTAACTCGAAGGCCTGACTTGTTAAGTAGCTTGTACTTTATTTACTTCACGAACGAAAGTCACGCTCTAGTCTCTTACCAACAGTGATTGTGCTCTTGAAATCCTTGAAATCCCGATACTTCATGAATTTAGAGAATGGTGGCTCTAAGGTCCTTAGAAATAATTTGATCATTTCTTCCAAAGGGATGGGAGTCTTCAACTAAGCAGAAATAGATCTCCATCAGTATGCGTAATCATCAAAACTTCCCTTGGGTGCTTTTCGCATGCCTTCTACTGCTCTTGTCGGAGCCAAGTCTCTGTTGTAATCAAACTGTTCCAGAAAAGTTGTGGCCACCTGAGTCCAAGTCTTCTTATCTACCTCAACAATGTGAACCATGCTAGTCTTCTTACCTATCATACTTATCAAACTCTAGGATTTTAACACCTTTTGGAATCTCCAACCTTGGGTATAAGCACAACTCACTGAAATTCAGCTCATGAAAGGACTAAATATGCTTTAATTTCTCCAGATCTTGCTTTAACTTGGCTTTATCTTCACGAGTGGGAACTACGCTCAATGGCAATGTTGTGCTTGTTGAATGTTGGTGTTGATCACCTATCTCAATGTTTGACTCTCTGGGATTCTCTAATAACATGATCACCAGTCTGTAAGCGTTAGGAAAATGGCTTACTTGGGCTGGAAATGGAGTCACCACCCATCAATTACAAAAATGGAGGTGAAGAGACCTCCGAGAATGATTTTCAAAAACTGCTTCGTTTTAATGGTGACTCCAATAGCCCAAGGATTTAACTAATCAGTCCAGGTAAGACTTGGATGGGAGAGGGAAGGGATTAGGCACTTCTCTTCCAGGTCCGATAGGTGGGGCCTTCATGATATCTTAAACAAGCATAGGTACCAAAATATATAGTTAAACAATAAAGAAAGCAAACCTAAGAATAAATCAAGATAGAAGAAGAGCTAACTTTTATTCACCAATTTTTTCATTTCTATTTTATTATTATTATTATTTTTTTTTAATTATCATTTTTTATTTATCTCTTATTTTTATTTTATTATGGAAACCTATTTTCCCATTTTTCTCTTTTTTATTATTATTCTTTTACTATTGTTTTTCTTTCAACAATTTATTCCCTCTATGTCATCGAAATATATCCAAGCCTAGTAGATTAATTTACCCATTTCACCCGCTACTTATCCCTTAGCATCAATCTTTACCATAATCCATTATTAATTATTTCTTTTATTTTTTTTATCAATAATTATTTCTTTTATTTTCTTTTTACTTTTAGGTTATTACAATCCATTCGGCAATGGGGGAACCAACAAGTCCAGGATCTTACATCCAAGGTAACAGACATAACAAAACAATTGTGGAACTCATGTTGAACACATTTCCAGCACAGTTAATAGTACAAACTTCTACTACCCAACCGATAAACCCATAAGAAAAGAAAGAAAACACGCATAGAAGTAACACCAAATAAGCTTACATCTGAATCCATAATCAGTAAAATCAAGAAAGCATAACCAGCAAAGTCAAGAACAGAATTGAACGAGTGTCCATTGCCGTTAACAACATTCATCCTGACATATCTAACCGTTCTAAATGATGTACCAGCCGGCAATTTGATGTTGTGAACGGGAGAGATTCAGATGAGTTTGGTGTGCCTTGTAGGTGATGATGGGAGATTACAGAGGTCGAGCAACTCCTTCCTAGTGTGGGTGAACTAGCAGTGACTTCTGAGGTTTTTTGGACTCGAAATGAGGCTCGTGGAACATGGGAGATATCGATCTTCCACTAAATGCCCGGATCGAGAGACAAAAAAGGAAACCATCAGATAACGGTGGAGGGATGATAGGCAATGCTGAACGTCAGACCTCCACCAAATCTGGTAGAAGATGGGGATGCCGCCGATGACCAGTGCTCCTTTTACAAAGAAGAATAACAATGAATGAACTAGGGAAGAAGAGAAAAGAAGAGAAAACAAAAAGAAGGAAAAGAGAGAGAGAGAGAGAGAGATCGACCTCTTTCTTGCTGCCACCGCTCTATGTCGAAGGGAGGGAGAAGATGAATAGTGTATTCCTTTTCGGTGGATCTGAGAAGAAGAAGGAGAAGGAAAAGAAGAAGAAGAAAACTGAGAGAGAGGGAGCAAGGAAAGGCCGAAGGTGGAGAGAGATTTCCGCCGCTCCGCTGCTGTGTGTCGAAGGAAGAGAGTGAATAGTGAATTAGCATGAATTGAAAAGTTTACGTTAAAATTGATATTAGGGTTAAGGGGCAATTTTGTAAATTTAGGAAAATCTAGAGGTATTTTGGTAATTATGAAAAAATTTGGTCAAACCAAGTCTAGAGAAGTCAAGCCACGTTTTTGGTTCAATGGTGGGGATTTTTTGGGTCAAATATCAGAGGGTTAAGCTGCGTCTAAGTGCAGAGAAGGGTTTTGTGTGTATGGGGCTAATGAGATTGGTTGAAACGGAACCTTTTTAAATGAATGGGTAAATGAGTGTATTTTTTTACTAAAATTTGGCAGGTGAGGATTTTGGATATTCTAAGTTTATTGGTAGGGTTGGATTGGACCAATTGGTCCCGAATTTGGCAGATCGGGAAAGGACTCGATTCGATTAATCTGGAGTATCGAAACAGAATTTATATGTGATAGAGTGACAAACAAAGGCAGTTTTGGGTCAAATTTCACATGTGAGTATTTGGAGTTGTTCGGTATCTAATGGTGATGTCTGATTAGTCTTGGTAGTCAAGATCATAGGAATTTGGGTCAATGAGATGTTCTAGAACGAAATCTTGGTTTGGTAGAAGGGCCAATAAGGGAATTTGGGGTTGAAACTTCATGGACAAGTGTTTTGATGCATTTGGAGTTTAATGGTGTGGTTTGATCGGTTTGGATGTGTTAAGATCAAGGGAATTTGGGTAGTGTTTAAGCAAATGAGAGGCATCGGAATAGAATCTTTACTTGATAAAGGGATAAATAAAGGAATTTTGAGCTCAAATTTTATGGATAGGTATTTTGGGAGGTTTTGGGTCTGATGGTGGTGTCGAATCTAGTGGTTTATATGTAAATGGGGGTCGATCGGGACCATCGGATTGGTATCAGATAGGTTTAACAATGGATCTGAGGGATTTTGGGCTGAAAGTTGGGTTTTTAGGTGTTTCGGAGAGGTTGAATGGGCCCAATCGGGAATTTGAGGTCAATCAGAGGTTCAGGTAATGGACCAAGCAAAAATCAAGTCCTAACACTAGTGTTGGCACCAACATCAGCAGTACCCTTGAGGCTGAACTTAAATAGCATTGGCTGAGTTGGGGCACGACCACTAGCGCTGCTACAAAAGAAGATGCATGAGGCATCATTGGCATAGTTTTACACAGTTGTTTAGGAAAGCTTGAGAACCAGAGCTGCAACTTATATTAGAGGACTGTATTGATGATCATTGTGAATCCGAAGGATAAGACAATGAAGGTGGTAGTAGGAAGGGAAAGAAGCTTGAATTTAGACATTGGATCGTGTATTGATCATTTCGGTGCTACTAGCATGGAACTTTGGTAGCAGCAATGTCGGAAATTTGCCACTTCACAAAATCTCGAGCTTTGAGAAGAAATACCAACAACACCGTGAATCTACCACTTCACAAATCTTGAGCTCTGAGAAGAAATACGAACAACCCAAGGGTCGACAGGCTGGTAGGAACCAGCAAGTGAGGCCATAACTAATGGATCTTCAAGGCAATCTGTCTTTTATCCCTTGAGTGTTGAACAAGAAAATCTCTCCTAATTTTCATAAAAAAAAAGGTGATAAACGCCCAGACTCCGATAAAGAAGTTGCTCGAGAGTGAGGCCGATGAAAGGATTCTCGATCTGGATCCATTTGAACTGAATTGACATCCAGACTCCATGCGACCCACCAGCTCTATTTTTTCAATTTCTTTATTTGGTGCGGCAATGTTATTGATTTCAGGTGAGCTGAAATACCAAACCGCCCATTATCGGCTAGAATCCCCAACTAACTTTGTTTATTTTGATGTTTCAAAGGAACTTCGGATAGCTTCAACAATACCAAACCGTCCATTTTCGGCTAGAATCCCCTCCTCCTTTCAGCATGAGCTGATTTTCATGTCCCGTTACTCTGTGCCTGAACCCAATGGGAAAAAGAAGGGGAGAGAGAGAAAGAGGAGGGAGGTGGAGGGTAAACTTGGATTTTATTAATATTATCATTTTTTTATTATTTCTTTTTCGACTTTTTTTGGAATTAAATTTTACAAATTATATATTGCCATTTTCTTATGGGACACTATTGATGTTATTGTTTCCCTAGTTCTTTTTATGTTTTGTTTTTCTTTTACGTTTTCATTTTTTTGTTACTTTGTATTATATTTTTTATTTCATTATTTTTCCCCCTTTTTTATTGTTTATTCTCCCCTACCATCTAGATATGGCCAGGTCTATCAAACTAGCCATTTATCTTTCCCCAATTTGCTTATTATTTTATTTATTTTATTGAATTTTCTTTTGTTTTATTTTATTTTATCTTTTATGATTGGCTTAACTTGACCTTCTCCGGACAAACCCCCTTGTATAAGAATGGTTTACTTTCGACTTATTCCATATTCTCTTTAATTCTACATGATGGTGCGCAATCCGGCCGATCTTACCTGTCAACGACCTTGCCTCTGAACCGAGTTGTAGGGAACCTAGAATGGAGAAGATGAGGAAGTTCCGGGGGGAACCCGGTGTAAAGGCTCCGAAGCTCAAGTTAGAATCACCTCGTGCACCTCGCACACTCACTCCTAGGCTTCTGTCAGGTCGGGTATGATTACTTCCGTGCTTCTGCCAGTTCGGGTGTCATCACCTCTGCTGGGGAAGAACCGCCACTGCTCTTTTTGTCGGAGCCGTCTCTGTAACTGGAGATGGCGGTGGCAGGTGACGGTAGCAGGTGGCCGTTGAAGTGCGGCTGTCGAGTGTCAGATCCCAAGTCAGTCAGGTGCGCCGCCCCTGGATACGGACTCCTTCGGTGTCAGGTAAGGTGTGGTTTGTCTAGTTCGGCGTTCTGGAGGCGAAGTGCTGGAGCAGTGTGCGAGGCGATTTTGAGTTCGGATAGGGGAGTGTCCCGAACTGCCATGAGGCGGGCCAGTTCGGGTCACTGCTTTGTGTGGCTCGGGGCCTAAGGGAGAGTTCGGGCTCCTCGTAGGGAGTTCGAGCTCTTAGTAGGGAGTTCGAACTCTTAGTAGGGAGGTCGGGCTCCTCGTAGGGAGTTCGGGCTCCTCGAAGGGAGTTCGGTCTCCTCGAGGGGAGTTCGGACTACTGGTTTCTTCCCTTTGGTGTTTGTGCCCTGGGTACGCTGGTTTAAGTGTCGAGCTATTTATTTTTTGCCACGTGGCGTGATTGCGAGATCGGGCCAAATCTTCCTTCATCACTACATTTTATCTTTTTTAGTTATTTTAATATTTTCCTTTTCATTCCCTATTTTTGGGCTATCACAACCAACTCCACACCAACGGTCTCCGTCAAGAAACGGAGAAAGATTGATCTAAATCGAAAGGGTTGTTCAATGTGACCAAGGAAGAGAAAACCCAAACCATTGTTGCTAATAACCTCGTCATGTCAGTGAAGAATAGGGGGATACCACTGTGTTTGAGGATTCCACATTGGTGAAGAAGGCCGATGAGGAACTCTAGAGTGAGATATGCCCTGGAAGATGGTAATGAGCCACCAAAGTCCGATTGGCGACCAAATCAATATCACCGCTGCGAGCTACTTTCTTTGGCTAGAGAACAGAGGTGGGGAAGATACAGAAATGGGGATAGGGAAGTGTGAGTAAGGTGATAAGGCTACTTTCTTCGAGTCTGTTGCAGGCTTGTGGCAACCTTGAGCTCACTGCGAGCTCACCTTGGGATCTAAGTTCATCGCAAGTATGTGTGGGCTCAGAACTCATCGCGGGTAGTTGCCAAATCCTGGACTCATCATGATTGTCTCTATGTTATTGGTTTAGCACTCTCCATGCTTTTACGGTTATAGTGATCATCATGTATCAACATTAGTCCCCCCCTCCTTATTGGTAAGAGGGATCTTATCGATAAGCACTTGCATTAGTGGGGTTTGTTTCGGAAGTCCGTGATGGTGTGATGGGTGTGGAGAGAACTTAACTATAAGCACTTGCATCAGTTGTTGGCTAACGATTTGAATTCCAGCCCCCCTGTTATTGTCAAGTACTTTATTGCCATGGTAGTTTGTGTGAGTAATTTTGATTTTTAGTCCCTTTATTTCGCGATAGGAAATGCTTTGCCAAAGAGAATTGATGTAGTGGCTTTGATTTCCAGCCCCGTCTTTGGTAGAGTGTTTTCTATCATGAAATATGTTTGGAAATTTTGTGGCCTGGGCAAGGCTTTTAAACCCACTTTTGTGTTGGTGGGCATGCCTAGTTCGTTGCTATTCCGCCTCTACAGGAATTCGTAGGGGTTTTTTTGCATTATTGTGTTGTTTGGATGCGGTGGGATTGACCGTTATGCGTGTGATGTGGTTTTCATCATGTTAGTCGCATAACTGTTGACTCGCATTAATGCGCTATTAGAAGGGTGTCTAGCTCGGGGTTAGGCGTTAATTTTTGCGAAGTGGTGACCTCTGACATGGCAGTAGTCCTTTTAAATTGATCTACCGATTGTTCTGCTTTTTCTAGGGGTAGTTTCATAATTTTCGTGGGCCTTTTTTTCGGCTGAGAGATGGCAGGAGGCTGGTAATCATTTCCTACAATCTTCCACAATGTCATTTGGCCCTCCAGATTTGTGTAAGGTTTCATAAGAGGGGAAATGCCCCCGAGGCCTTTTGCTTTCTTCTACATTTCTATTCTCAGCTTATTCGTGCTTGTTGTGCCCCTTTGATCTCCCCTCCCAATTTCTCTTACCTTTCAATTCCTTTAGACCTTTTCTACTCAGCAATGGCGCCTCGTTCTTAAAAGAAGTTTGGATGTCCATTTGTTGAGTTTGTCATAGTCGTGGACACAGTGTGTTGTCGTTCTGTATCGTTGCCGATGTTCCTAAGGACGGTGACCAACAGTGTGTTGTCGATGCCACTCACCCACATGCTCGTGTGGCCCTGGGGTCATTTCATATCTTGATCGGGCCGGCGAGGTGCAAGTGACAGCTTACCGTCTTCATTGCTTCTCTGGCAATTCGGTTATGATGGTATGGGATCATAGTTCTTAAGGTCTTCGTGTAAGGATGGATTCTAGAGCTATTAGAATGAATTAGCATTCCCTAGGGTTGAGGTGTGTAGATCTCTACACTTATATTATGTTTGTTCACTGTTTGGCGGGATGCAACTGTTTATGGTTGCTAATCCCCGCCCTCGTCATGTTCTGGCCCCACCACCGAGCCAAGTGGTGGAGCAGGAGGGGGAGGGGACCAATTCTCAAACCGATGCCCCTCCGGTGATTTGAGTTGCTGCCAAGGAGCAGTCGATGCTGGGCATTGATCGCAAGGGTAAGCGCCTTGCTGATGAAGGAGAAGGAGTAAGGGGAGAAGTCGTCATGCTCCTCAGAAGAAGCGTAGGACTTCGAGGGTGCCCTGATTTTTTTGGCCATCAATTCTGGGGCCAATTGATGAATCAGAGTATTTTTCTAACGTCTCGGTACCCGAGTAGAGGAACGACCAGTTGAAAATGATCCGCAAGAATGTTTTGAGGAAGTTGTACAGGATCCTACAGTTCCTCCTTCTGAGGTCGGGGGGGAGCAGATACGGAATCGGTGCAATCAACCATCTCGGTTCCTCCTACCATAGTGGTTACTATTCCCATCGTCGGTGGGCAACTGAAAAAGATGGCTCCCCGTCCTCGGTGGAAGGAGTCAAAAAGCTTTGGATTGGTAAGCTTATATAATTCTTGTTCGGTTTATGTTTGAATTTGTTGTGCCATCTGCTATTGTGTACTAAATTTACTATTGCAGTCATTTGTGTTAAAGTAGGTCGATGTTAGTGAGGCTCGCCCGGAAGCTAAAAACCCACAAGTCCCTTCTGAGGGTGTTGTGGGTGAAAAGGTATGTGTAGTTCAATTGCTTATTTGCTTCCTTAATGTATTCTATTGTTTTGCTTTAATCGCATCCTTTTGCCTTGTCGCAAGGATTCTGTGATGTGAACTTGGCGGATGTCTCAATGGCGCTTGTGATTAGGTGCTTGGTGGAAGATCATAAGTCTTTGCAGCCCCTTATCAAGGAGCAGAACTCATCTGAGCGCCTGTCTCTTTACCCAGAGGATGCGGGTGTTCAAGCATGCGCTGACAAGGATGTTGCTGCCTACGAGTTTGTGCCTGGCGAGCCTAGGTGAGAACAAGAATCCTCTGTACCTATGCAAGAACATCCCCCCAAGGGTGTGATGGGTGAGGCTGAGGCAGCTCATAGGTTTGAACCCTCTACATCGGAGCAGCCCCCCTTCTAGTCCAATAAGCAAGTCAAGGCATGAGCAGAGGCTCTCTGTTGCGGACTATGGGAAGGAGCTTGAGAAGATGGCTATTGTTGTAGTGCCTGAGCAGCCTCGTGGGGATTCGATGTTGGGATCTCAGCGCGAGGAAGAGCCCGAATCCTGTGCAGAGGTGATAGGTCCCAGTCAAAGATAGAGTTGAAAGAGTATTCTGCTTAGGGTGAGAATGAAACCCACAAGATTTTTATTTAATTTCCAACACCATTTCAGCTGGTTGTTGGAGTTTAAATACAAGAAGAACTTAACTAATTACCACTAAACTAGCCCCTAATTATGGGATTATCCCTACTAACTAACTGACAGATTCCTATCCATAGTCTAACAAGCTAACCTCTTTAACAAATTGACCTATTCTTATGCAGCAGACTAACAGACTAACTCTCTTAACAGACTGACCGATTCTTATGGCAATGGGCTAGCAAGCTAACTTCCTTGACCGACTCTTATGCAACAAAAAGAACTGACTAAACAACTATCTGCTGATGTAGATCATTCAACCATACGCCGAAGGTTCAGGTTACGTGATATTTGTATGGGCCATGCATCTATCATTGCCCCCTGTCTTTCAGAGGGACCTTGTCCTCAAAGTCCAATTTGATGTATTTGTTCTCTAGCTCGTCGAAGGTTGGTGTGAGCTCCCTCTTTGTCATCTGTGTCACTTTCGTCATAATTTCCTTCAAGCAACAACAACTGTGGTCCTTTGCATTTGTGCCCTGGTACAAATTTCTCATCGCAATTAAAACAAAGGCCTTGAGCACGCCTCCTTTGCATCTCCGTCCAAGTGAGTCGTTTCATTGGTGAAGCAGACTTCAGTTTCGTTGGAGAAGAGTCGATAGTGGTCCTATTGAATGGACATGTAGCATTCTCTTGACGGTTTAGTTGCTCGTCTCGCATCCATGCAAGGCTGATAGATTCTTTCAGCGACCTTGGTTTGAACATCCGGATGTCGTCAGCTATGTCTGGTTTGTGGCCTCCCATGAACGTCCCGACTAAGGCTTTTTGCGTCCAACCGTGTACCTGGTTGCCCAGCCGCTCGAACTCTTTTTGATAGTCACGTAAGGAGCCTACTTGTTGGATTTTTGACAATGCTTTGTCAAAATCCTCACAATCGGTAGAACCAAATCTTGCCCAAAGTTCCTCCTGAAACATCTCCCATGTCACCTCCTTTCCTTCTTTCTTATAGGATCTGTGTAACCATTGCCACCATTGGTTAGCCTTTCCTTCCAAATGGAAAGAGGCCAAGGACACCTTGTGAGATTCAAGGGTGCCTTGATATTCAAAAAATGGGTCCACTCTTGTGAACCATTCGGTGGGGTCATCTCTGGCAAACCGAGGAAACTCCAACTTGGCTAATTTGAAAGAGAACACCTGTCGTCCGACTTCGGAGTTGTCTCGAGATTCTTCTCTCACGTTGCGAGAACATCCCATAGGAGAGTTTGCCTTAAGCTCGAAGCTGTTGTTGGTCGATGCAGCTCGGTTGGAGAGTAGGGCTTCCGATAATTTGTTGATGGCATCTTCCAACTAATGAAACTTATCAGCTACGCCCACCTCCATACGACTAAAGCTGTCTTGGAGTCCTCCAAGTCTAGCCTCTAAGCTCTCAATTCTCTCCTTGTTAGTAGCCATTGTGCCTAGCTCTGATACCAATGATAGGTCCTAGTTAAAGCTAGAGTTGAAAGAGTATTCTGCATAGGGTGAGAATGAAACCCACAAGATTTTTATTTAATTTCCAACACCATTTCAGCTGGTTGTTGGTGTTTAAATACAAGAACTTAACTAATTACCACTAAACTAGCCCCTAATTATGGGATTATCCCTTCTAACGAACTGACAGATTCTTATGCCATAGTCTAACAAGCTAACCTCTTTAACAAATTGACCTATTCTTATGCAGCAGACTAACAGACTGACCGATTCTTATGGCAATAGACTAGCAAGCTAACTTCTTTGACCGACTCTTATGCAACAAAAAGAACTGACTAAACAACTATCTGTTGATGTAGATCTTCCAACCATACGCCGAAGGTTCAGGTTGCGTGATATTTGTATGGGCCATGCGTCTATCAAGAGGTAGCAGTGGTGCAATCCCAACATTACAAGGCTTCAGCGGATCCAAATGTACGTTCAAAGACTTAGCCTGAACCCGATCCTGTGGACGTTGAGACTTCGTCGCCATATGAGCCTAGGTCGTATGTGCAGGAACTCACATTGGTGTGTCAAGAGCTCAAAATTACTGTGAAAAGCATGAGCTCGTGCCTCTAGGTTACTCTATTTTCAATTCGGTCACCATTCAGGGTCTTCGCAACCATGAAAAGTATGTCATTTCGAACTCTATTTTTGATTTGGTAACGTCCCACCAGGGGTCATGGGTGTGTCATTGAACACTATAGCGGCGGTGATGAATTGTATTATGGACCAATCAAGAGATGAACTTTCATGGTTTAGTTTTGCCCATTAGATGAGGACTTGTGCATTGTTTTCCTCCTTGGGTTTCAAGATGGATCAGATTGAAGAGAGGGTGGTTCTTTTGGCACACATTTTTTGGAAGGCCAGCTACTAGGAGTCCAAGCCTCTAACTGCGAAAGCTTCTGATGAGCTCCGCCAATGCCTTAGGGTTGTCCAAGCAAATCCTATGAAGGCCAAGGAAAAGTTGAATGCTATGTTTGACGAGTGTGCCCACGAAAATAGTATAGCATATGAGGCAGGAGATAAGGAGATTACAGAAATCCAATTACAGTGGTAAAGTTTGGAGGAGATTACCTGCATAAGGGACAAGTGGTATAGGGAATGAAATTTTTGTTGTACTCATATGTAATGTAAAGAAGATTGACACTCTTAATGAAAAGGAAATTTTGTTCATATTTTCTGAATGTTGTTCACTATCGCTTTTGTTTTTGAATCTTTGGCGATTGTATCCCTCTTTGGTTAATGAGGTTCTGCCTTTGTGCGAAATATAAGGTTAAAAGTAATGCTGGTGGGTTCATTAGGTTGAACGTAGTGCTAGTAGGCTCATTGGGTTGAGCACGGTGTTAATAAGCCCATTAGACCGAATGTATTTTTCAGTAGTCTGGGCTCCCATTGCGTAGCAGTAGGGCTTACCAATTCGTCTTGTATGTAAGATTGAAAGGTGTCGCTTTGCAATGAACAGAATGCATACTGTTTGTGCGATGCAAAGTGATTTCGATCTTTAGGTGGGTGACTGTACCCAAGGTATATGAACATTGTTACATAACAATAGCAGATCGCCACTTTGTTACTGCCTGAGATTATGCCCCTCATTTGCAGTGTGTAAATTGTCTGTCGTCGTTATAGTCATGCTTACTGTAGTCAGGTCGTTACCATCTCGTCCTGGGCATGCAATCTTATACCTACTACAGAATGTTTCATCGCATGTGTCATCTCTTTTTAGACCGTTGTGGGGTGGACTGATCGCCTCATCACATCTTAGAATGCTAAGTGCTAACTTTCATTGCCGCACTTGGTGTTGCTACAACTTGATCAAGTTAAGTACTAAGGTTCGTTGCTACATCTATTGTTGCTGCATATATTGTTTGCTATGGTCCTTGGGTTTCCAAGGTCTTCTTGGGTTTTCTAGGGCATGTTATTATATTTGAGAAAACAAAGTGTCAGAATTTATCATCGCACCTGGTTTTGCCAAGGCCTTCTTGGATTTGCCAGGGTAATTCCTCGCAGTTCAGATTGATAAGTGTTAGGACTTTGTCATTGTGCCTAGTATTTCCAAGGCCTTCCCAGGGATTCTAGGGCATATGAGCCTCTTAGGAGTTCAGTGTTTGTCTTTGTCATCGTATTTGATGTTATTAGTGTAATTCATCGCTTCTTAGAAAGTTCAGTATTGGGATTTGTCGTCGCACCTGGGGTTGCCAGGGCCTTCTTGGCGGACTAGGGAATATGTCATCGAACCTACCAGAATAGGGCCTTTCAAGAAAACCAGGGTATATGTCATCGCACCTAACAGAATAGGGCCTTCTTGGAGAACCAAGGTATATGTCATCGCACTTGTCAGAATAGGGCCTTCCTGGCGGACTAGGATATATTTAGTAATATGAATAACAAACATAGTTGTGAAAGAGAAATCTGATCAATTTATTCAAGATTGATGAAAGGTACATAATATTATTTACTTCAGATTAATGGAATGTACAAAAGTAATATAACAAGCTTTACTGATGATATATATAAACATGCTTTGATGATGCGTACAATGTGTGACATGCTCTCTTCAGGAATCTATGTTCAAGCTTAACAGGGTTTACATTGTTAATCGTTACATAGCTTCAACCGGTGCACATTAGTTATTCATCTTATTCATTTGTAGCTACATTTTTTAGTACATAATATCCTATTGGGTGTGCTTCTTGAATGATGTAGTGCTCGACCCAGTAAGGTGCAAACTTGCCAGCTGATTTACCTTGTTTGATATGAAGTGTCCTATTCAGTACCTTGTCGCTCTCTTTGAATTTTCTAGACTTCACTAGTTTATTAAAGTTAGAAGCCATGAGTTGTTTGTATTTAATCTATTTTTGTAGTGATTTTTCTCTAGCCTCCTCTATGCATTCTAGTCTATCATTGAGCTTTTGGTTCATCTCATCTGTCTAGATGTGTTTTCCCATTACATAGGCTACTCAGGCAAACACTGTCTGTATCTCCGCCGGTAAAACTACTTCCTGGCCATAAACCAAAGAACGGAGTGTTGCCTGTATACTTTTTTTTTATTGTTGTGCGATAAGCACAAAGTGTTTCGGACAACTTTTTTGCCCAATCCTTTTACTTCTCTGCCACCATCTTCCTCAACATTTTCAACACGGTCTTATTGGTCACCTCTGTTTTCCCATTCCCTTATGGGTAATAGGTTGTGGATGTGCCAAATCTTGCCCCATACTGTCCCAACAGGTCCCAGACTTTCTGATTCTTTATTGATAACCCATTGTCCATTGGAATCCTCATCAGGACCCCAAACTAGTGGATTATGTGCTACCATAAAAAGTTTGCACTATTCTCTACACAAATTCTCCTTAGTGGTATAGCCTCCGCCCACTTTGTGAAATAATTTGTGGCTACTATAATGAAGCAATATCCCCAGGAAGGTGGGTGTATTTTGCCTATCAAATCTACCCCCCAAGTGTGGAAAGGCCATGGTGTAATAATGGGGTGAAGGTTGTTGGCTTCTCGGTGTATCCGTTCGGCATGTACTTGGCACTTGTGGAACCTTCATACATGCTTTTAGGTATCTTCCAATATTGTTGGCCAATAGAATTCTAGGTGCAGGATGTGGTTGTGTAAGGCTAGTTCTCCCTACTGTGGGGTTGGTTTAGAGCTATGGGTTGCATCTAGTGCTTCTTCTATTTCTTCATTAGCTAGGCATCACAGAGGTTTCCTAGTATAAGACTTTATGTACAGCGATCCATCATGTAGATAGAATCTTTTGGCCTTTGCTAAGAGCTTCCTTCTCATAACCGGGTCGGCTGGTGTGTTGTTATTTTCAGTGGTCTATGTACATGTTTCTCGAGTCTGTATCACCTATTATGAGGCACTCATTCTTATCCATACACTTCTCACAATCATTGTGAGTCTTGGTTGCATTTATTTTCATCTCTAGACAATAGTATCCCAACCTTTGTAGTCTCCTGTAAAGTGTCACAGTCACATCTCCATAGTAACTTTTATGAGTTTTATTCAAAACTACTTCTATCTCTTTGGGCCCTAAGCATCCTGACCTGACTCCATCTGCCATTTTGTGGTATAACACCCCACTCAGCAGTTGGAACCTTACTAAGACCTTGCCATCCCGCATCACCTCTGTTGGGTTTCTTAACTTCTGTATAATGTTGTGTCTCCAATCTTCCATTGTTATGTCATCTTTTCTCTCTTCCTAGTGTCCCAATCTTTCTGTCGATGGTTCACAGTGCATCTGGATTGTTATATTGATTGGGTTCTCACTTGGCTGTATTTTGGATCCTAGTGTGGTTAATGTGTTGGCATATTTATTTTTGGCTCTATTCAGGTGCTCATAGGTTTGGAAAAATTGTCAACTCCTTTACGGTTGTGCTTCCATCCATCTACCCAACCACTAGTTTAGAGTCCACTATCATCTTTACTTTCTTGCTCTGGAGTCCCTAGCTACTATTAGGCCCAATACCAGTGCCTCGTACTCTACTATGTTGTGTGAATGGGGTAACTATAACTAAAAGGAATAGGTTAAAGTGTCTCCGACAGGTCAAGTCAATGGGACTCCAGTTCCTGTGGAGGTGTTTGTACTACTCCCATCGATGGTTAAGGTCCACTCTCCATCTTCTACTACTACAATGATGGCTAATTCTCTGGGTACCTCTTCAAAGATGGGGAAAATATCATTAGTTGGGAAGGCAGATAGGAGGTTTGCTACTGCTTGACACTTAATTGCCTTTGGTTGGGTGTAATCAATGTTATACTCATTTAGTTGCATCATCCACTTCACAAGTCTCCTTGAGAGTGGAGGTCTGTCGAGGAAGTATTTGATTGGATCATTTCTTGTGATCAACTTCACCTTCTGGCTTAGGATGTAGTGTCTGAACTTCTGTGTGGCAAAGATTAACGCCAAACATTGCTGCTCCATATGGGAGTAGTTCTTTTCTACCGGCTTCAAGGTTCTACTAGCATAGTATAGCAAACACTCAATGCCCTCATCATTTTCCTGAGCTAGCAGACATCCAACGGCCTTTGAGTTTGATGATATGTACACCTTAAACTCCTTGACACTCTTTGGTGGTGACATGGTTAAGGCTTTGGCCAAACTTTGTATCAATAGGTTGAAAGCATCTTGATGTTCCGTTGACCACTTGTACGCTGTGGACTTCTTGGTCAACTTTAGTAGGGGCATCGTCGCATGTGCTAGGCCGGTGATAAACCTTCTAAGGTAGAAGACTTTCCCTAGGAAGGTTTTCAGTTGACTCAGTGTTTGGAGGGGTTAAATCAAGGACTGCTTTCACTTTTACTTCATTTGGGTGGATGCCGGTTTGGTCAACTTTGTGCCCCAGAAACATCCTAGACTATACTCCGAACGCACACTTTAGTGGGTTGAGCCTTCGGTTGAAAGCCCTGCATCTAGTGAAAACTTTTCTAAGTACGTTGGAGTGATCTTCTCTTTTCTTTGCTTTCACCACTATGCCATCTACACAACACTCAATCTCACTGTGCATCATGTCATGAAACACACTTGTCATCGCTCTCTGGTATGTGGCTCCAGCATTCTTCAGGCCAAAGGGCATCGTATTGAAATAGAAGTTCCCAATTGGCATTCTGAATGCGGTGTGATGCATCTACAGGGTCCATATGGATATGATTGTATCCATTGTAGGCATCTAGGAAGGAAAACAATTGGTTCTTGACCATTGAGTCGATGAGGATGTCCATATTTGGTAGCAGAAACTCATCTTTGGGACAGGCCTCTTTCAGGTCCTTGAAGTCGATGCAACACCTAGGGTAGAGGTGGGAAAATCAGTATGCTAATTTCATTCTAATGATTGTAAACTAATGTACTAGGACTTGGATACTAACCTTAGCTGTCCATTCTTCTTTTTTAATGGAACCACATTGGCTAACCACTGCAGGTGAGCGATGGGCTTGATGAAGCCTACACTCAGAAGTCATTCGACCTCTTCTTTGATTTTCAGGGCTATTTCTAGCTTGAAGACCCACTGCGACTGTTTCACAGGTTTGAATTTGGGATCGATACATAACAAGTGCTTGACTAGTGCTAAGTCCAACAAGGGCATCTGACCATATGACCAAGCAAACACGTCCTGGAACTCTGTAAGAGAAAACACGATTCAATTTGGTTTTAATAAATGTCCTAATTTTTGCGATAAGGAAAAGAAAGGTTTTTGTACCTTTCAAAAGATCAAATAACCTATGCTTTTCCTCAAGTTCTAGCCTGGCCAAGATATATAATGGCCTTTTCTCTACTCCTTTTGTGGCTACACCTCTTCTAATGGTTCTTCCACAACATCAATGGAATCCTGCATGTGCTTGGGTGGCGTGTGGACCTCGTCATAATACACTATAACCTCTCTATTTTGCCCCTGTTATTTTGGTGATTTTTAGTATTTCTTTTTGTTGATAATTGTATACACTAATTTATTGCATCGTACCTTTGATTCTGGTGGCCTTTGTTTTGTTTGTTCATAATCTTTTTGCAATGAGATCATCGTGATGCCCATTTATGGAGGTGGTACAACAAAATAATTTTGATTAAGGCAACATTCAGAATGTGTGCATATACTTCTTTAATTGTGAAGGTATATAGTTTATATTGATCATTTGTTTGCATGTATAGTTCGATTTCAGTAATGGCAATATAGCTTACAATAATCATTTGATAGCATGTAAAACAATACTCATAAAACCATACCTCAAGGATGGCCTTCTTAATGACCGGGGCACTGGCATCTACGTAATCTTCCATGATGGTGTAGTAACTATTGCCATCCTCGCCAATAACTTGTACACACCTTGTTCGCTTCTTCTTCTCCGGCGCCGCAAGGGGTTTGTTTGCAGGGTTCAGCAGTTGTACACCTTCTACATTGCCTACTCTAGTCTCACCCTCATTGGCCAGCTCAGTGTAGTAGATCGCATCCTGCAATGGGTCTCTATCTTGTCGAGTGGAATGTGAGTTATCGGGATTCTCACCACATGACATTTGTGTTTTGCCTTGATGCACTGATGATATGTCAATGGAACTAAGCCAAGTCATGTATCAATAGGCACCCCAACAAAATGTGGTATGATGTCCTCCCCGAGATCACCTAGAACTCTTGGGTAATGGTGAATGGCCCTATCGCAACCATCAATTCAATGGACCCTTCTATGATGGATGCATTGCCATTGATATTTGTAACCTCCATAGGTAATCCCTTCACTATCTCCTTTCGAATATTCATGAGTTTTAGAGTATGGACAAAGATCAAGTTCATAGAACTCCCCTGATCGATCATGGATTGCCGCATCTCATAGACCCCTATCTTGGTTGTAATGTATAGGGGCCAATTGTGGGGGGGATCAGTGGCAGCATGTCATCCACTGTGAATTATACATGAGATTTATGTTCGAAGGGTTAGGATCCATCATATGTATGGTCGAACCATGCTAGATGGTTGGGCAAAATTTCCTAATCCTTCTGGAAATTTCCCTATTTTTGAAAAATTGCATTTTTCGTTAGTCGTGCACTAAACCGAACAAGATTTGAAACTAATAAAAGAGGGAGATTTATACCTGATACATATACCACAAATGTAAATCCCAAGCTGGAAGTTTACGCCCAAATCAGTCCTAAAACCAGCCTCCACAAAATATGGCGTAGTGTGTAGGTGAAGCTGATTCAGCAAAACTGCAACCCAACTTCTTAGGTAGAACTGGGGAAGGTAAGGCTAAAGTTCCTTTGATTTTTTTAGCAAAAATCAGAAGAAAATCGATCTCTATCAATCCTTGAAATCTTAGGTCGTGATAGGGTTTCTCGGAAGACAAAAGGGAAGAAGAGAGAACAAGAAAAGAGTGGTGTTCTATTCTACTTTGCCCTATTCCTCTTTTATCTCTATATGAAGCACTTCTCCTAATCAAATTAAGAGTTAATCCAAATCTAATTTGGATCTAGACTCTATAAAGAGATAAGCCTTATCCTCTTAAGCGGATGGGTGCTCCATACCAATTTCCAAACCTAAATTCAACCCAAAGCAGTTGTCATGTGACAACTTACTTAATCTTAAAAATTATGGGCCTTAGGCCCATTTCCATCAAAAGCTCATGACTCGAGATATTGCATGGCCAACTTAGGCCTGATTTGTATGGTGAGCACATTATTATGAGCTCAATATGAGCCCAACATTTACACTTAAATGATCCTTGAA
>NW_010729263.1:950280-974437 GCF_000365185.1 Nelumbo nucifera
CCATCAAAGAGAGTGTAAGCCCCACCATTCACTTTGTCTGACAAAAGGGATGATCCTACCACTATGATCACCCACTCAAGTGAATTCTCAAACTGCCCCAACATACCCAGTTTTGACCCTCAATGGATCTCACTAATTAGTATATCAAAGGCCGTCCAATCCAACATCTAGTGCAGTACCATAATCAAGTCTAGGGGTTATGTGTATCATTTTAGTTTTGCCCATCAATCTTCAAGGTCTTAGGCATAACTAGAAAATGGCCCCAGCCTACCTGTGCTTTAGGTCTAATCCTAGCAACTGAGACAAACTGCCCCAACTTCTTTGGAAATATATCAGTGTCAGCCTTGACAAGATAAATTCCCCAAGTCTATCCAATGGTTGAGAATAATATAAACTAACACAAGTGTGTGCATTGAAAAATAGCTCACTTGGGACTGATTTGGAATCGCCACCCATCATTAATGCAAATTGGGAGTGATGGGCCTCCCGGGTTATTTATACGTAAAATCATTTTGGTCTAAGTAGTGACTCCAAGCATAAGGTAATGGTCAGACTGATCTGACCAGCCTATGTAAGACTTGAATGGAAAAGGGAAGGGATTAGGCACCCCTTTCCCATATCTGATAGGTGGGGTGAGAAAAACCCAATGTTAAAACAAAAGTGAACTAACTAATCTGTGATTTGAAAAGACAATAAGCATTATTAAATAGATTAGAATCACATAACAACATAAAAGGGGATAACTAATAAGAGTGACTCCCTTGTGAAATATCATCCAAATAACCAAAGATGCCATAATCAATGTGAAGTAAACGCGATAGCCTATATTAAAAGGGTTTACTTAAGTTCTCTGTGTCAAATGTCTTGAGGTTGAAGAAGATCAACAGAAAACCCCCATGTTGGCGGAAACAGAGAGAGAGAGAGAGAGAGAGAGAGAGGGAGCTACCGCTATCAAGAGGTTGAAGAAGATCCACCAAAAAGCGTCCCCCTGGCCGATCCTCCTTCGTAAAATAGCTCACTTGGTTTTATATTAAGGCATAATGGCAATTTCATAATTTTGTGAAATTTAAGGACATTTTGGTCGATTCGATCAGAAAGGGGTAAATGGGGATATTTTTTAATGAAATTTGATAGGGTAGGTTTTTTGGGCATTCCAGATCAATCGATGGTGCTTGGATCAAGGGAACTTAAGGTACAAGCATTCTGATTGATGAAAAAGCTCAAAATATAATCTTTGTTAAATGGAAGGGTAAACTGAGGAATTTTAAGTTGAAATTTAATAGTATGAGGTTCATGAGGGGAATTGGGTGAATTTGCGGAGTTTGCTCAACTCGGAAGTGCTCAGATTGGGGGAATTAGAGGTACGGGTGATCTCACCAATAAGAACGTTCGAAATGGAATCTTTACTAAATTAATGAATTTTGAGCTGAAATTTGATGTGATGGTGCTTCTAATGACCTTTGACAAATTGGCGAGGTTTAATTGGTTCAAATGTGTTCTGATTGAGGGAATTTTCGATACGAGCAATCCGACATAAGAGAAAGCCCGAATTAGAATCTTTGTTCGATAGATGGGCAGATCAAGGAATTTTGAGTTAACATTTTGTAGGATTGGATTTCTGATGTCTTGGATGAATTTATAAGATTTGATCAGATCAAATGTGTTCGGATCGAGGGAATTTAAAGTATGGGTGGTCTGGCCAATGAAAAGGCTCAAATCATAATCTTTTTCGTAGGAGGGGCAGAATTGGAGTTTTGGTCTAAAATTCGATGGATGGGTGATTGGAAGTTAAAAGAAGCTTTTGGTAAGGTTTGGGGGCCTTGGAAGAAGTGTCATGATGTAGATCTTTGATTTTGGGAGTAACGAGTGATGAAAAGGCTCAAATAGGAATTTTTTTATGAAAGGGGTAGAATGGAGATTTTATGCCTGAAATTCAGCGGATAGGTCATCGAGGGGTTGATAGAGGCTTTGACGGGTTTGAAGGTGTTGGATTTTATGTTACGATGGATATCTTGAGAGAAAGAGAGATTAAAAATCTGTAGGTAGTTTCTTTTGTTTCGCTTGAGTTTTGCCTTGCCCGAGGACGGGCAAAGTTTAAGTGTGGGGGGATTTGATGAGACTAAAAAATACCCTATTTTTATCCCCAATTATTCACTATTTTTCATTCTTTTAGCACTTAATTGGACTCATTATTCTTGTATTTCGATTCAGGGCAAGCAAGAAGGCAATTGGAAGAAAACAGGGCAATTCGGATGATTTTGCACAGTTTCAGCAATAGTCAGTAATCTAGGCATAACTCTCAATTCCGGACTCCTAATTGGACAATTAAAGAGGCATCAGAAAGATGAAAGAAAGACCCATAACTTTTATGTTTTGGGTTTTGACAGATTCGGTCCGCATCAAATACGAAACTAGGCCCAAAGTCGGAGCAAGTTCACAACAAAGCCCATTTCACACCTGAAGCCAATTCGTAGAAGAGCCTTGTAGCAGCCCAAGATATTAAAGCAGCCCAACTCGAATTCAAGAGCCTAGAGTCCAAATTTCGAATGTAATCTCCAGAAAGAGAGTCTTATCAGATTTAAAGTTTTGAATGTAATCTTAGAAAGATAAGAAGATTGGATTAGATCACTAGATAAGAGATAGGATAGGATTAGTTCAAAATAGATCAGGACTTTCTAACTTGAGGTTAATCTCCTAGAAGGAGTTGGAAAACAGCCCTCTCCCTTTGCTATATAAAGAGGGGGGCGGACCAGCTTTAGGCATAATCCAACAATCCATCAATCAAGCATGAAGCAACTCCATCAAAAAAGATCAGTTCGGCCTTCTGAGAAGCAAAGCCTGGAGGATTTGAAAATCATGAGCAGCTAAGCTTTTCTTTTCTGGTTCAAGGGGGGAGGTTCAATTGTGTCATCGTGAGGTTCTGTATTTAATTCAAGTTCTTGCTTTTTAATTCAAATATTCGTTGATTCTTGTGCTTATTCTTTATGGATGTTAATGTTAATTAGTCTGACAAATTAATTAATAATGATTTTCCTACTGCTATCCATGGTTCGGTGATCCGTAATTGTCACGAATAGTGGTACAAGTAGCAATTAGGTTAATATCTCTCTGTGCCAATTGTTCGTGACATCCTTTGACCAATGTATTGACATGTTTTAACCTAAAGGGAATCAATGGAACAAGATTCGATAATTGCAGCTATCTCAATTATTGTTATTTTGGAGAAACTGTTTTCACAAAGCTTAATGCTATCACTAATTGATATGAAACGCTATTGTACCCAGTCGATTAGTGATAAGTGTTGATCGAATGCTAGGTTTTGTCAGCTGATTTAGGAAAACACAAGGTTTATTATGGCAGTCCTAATAAATCTAAGGTTAAATGCTTGAATTGCAATACTGCCGAAGTCTACCTATGATCGATGACCAATTGATTAATCTGAACCCTTAAATCAGAATTCGGCAAGACTGATTTCTTTTGTTTGATATTGCTATTGTTTTCTTGTTCTTTTAGAATTTTTAATTATTTAATTTTCCCACTCTATTATATTGCGCATTCGGCTAAGAAATTATTCCCTAGCTCCCTGTGGAATTCGACCTAGTACCACTATTACTACAAAAATTTTATTCTAGGACTAGCATTAATTTTGAGGGCTTCAACAATCCGTCATTTATTGATCAATTAAAATTTAAACAACTTGATTTATTAATGATTGATGATTGATTGATCGATTGATTCACTGATTAAGGATTGGTTGATTGAATGATTGATTAATGAAGATAGATTTATTAATTAATTGGTTGATTAATGATTGATCGATTAATTCATTGTTTGATTAATTAATGGATTAAAACTTAAACAACTTGATTGATTAATAATTGATGATTGATTAATTGATTAATTTATTAGTTTATCGATTGATTACAACTATAACAACTTGATTGATTGATCGATCAATTGATTGATGCATAGTTTGATTATTTTATCAATGGATTGATTGTTTGTTGATTGATTAATGATTGACAGATTGATTGATGATTGATTTATTGATTGGTTGACTGATTGAAGATTAAACAACTTGATTGATTTGTTGATTGATTAATTGAGTGATTAATTGATTTGTTAAAGCTTAAACAAAATGATTGAATAATGATTGATTGAATGATTGGTTGATGATTGATTGATCGATTGATCGTTGATTAAAGCTTAAATAATTTGATTGATTAATGATTAATTGACTGATCGATCAATTGGTCAACTGATTGATTGATTTATTCGTTGGTTGATTAATTGATTGATTGATTGATTGAATGATTGATTTATTATTGATTAAAGCTTAAACTTGATTGGTTGATTGATTGATATATTATTGATTATTGATTATTGATGATTGATTAAATTTTAAATAACTTGATTGATTAATTGATTGTTTGATTAAAGCTCAAACTTGATCAATTGATTAATTGATTATTGATGACTGACTAATTATTGATTCTGCTTGATTGATTGATTAAAGCTCAAACAACTTGATTGATTAATTGAATGATGATTGATTCAAGCGTAAATAATTTGATGGATTGATTGTTTGATTGATTGATTAAAGCTTAAACAACTTGATGATTGATTAAATCTTAAATAAGTTGATTGATTAATGATTGATTGATTGATTGATTGATTGATTGATTGAAAAAAGCTTAAATAACTTGACTGATTAATGATTGATTAATTGATCGATTGACGGATTGATTGATTGATTGATTGACTAATTCATTGTTTGATTGATGATTGCTTGATTCATTCATTCATTGTTTAATTGATTGACTGATTCATTCATTCATTGCTTGATTAATCGATCGATCAATTGATTGAATGATAAACTAATTGATTGATCGATTGACTGATTAATGATTGATTGATTAAAGCTTAGACAACTTGATTGATTAATGATTGATTGATTGATTAAAGCTTAAACAACTTGATTGATTGGCCGATTGATTGATTGATTGGCCGATCGATTGATTGATCGATTGATGATTGATTAAAGATTAAATAACTTGATTAACTAATGCTTAAATAACTTGATAGATTAATGATTGATTAATTGATCAACCGATTGATTGATTGATTGATCAATCGATCGATTGATTGGTGATTAATTAAACTTTAGACAACTTGATTGATTGATTAATTGATTAATGATTGATTCATTGGTGAGTTCCTTGTTTGATTGATTGATTGATTAATGATTGAATGATTAATCCATTGATTGATCGATTGATTGATTGATTGATGGATTAAAGCTTAAACAACTTGATCGATTAATGAATGATTAATTGGTTGATTGGTTGATGATTAATTAAAGGTTAAACAACTTTATTGATTGATTGATTAAAAATTAAACAACTTGATTGATTGATGATTAATTGATTGACTGGTTGATGATTGATTGATTGATTTAATTAAGTAATTCTTTTTTTAAGGTTTTAAAACTGTAATGAAGGTTTGTATTTTCTCAATTTCAAAGTTGGACAGAGAAATAGTAAGAAATAAGGAATGAATCATAAACACAGATGTTGAGGATGTCAGCACTGACTCATAAAAGAGTAGTTAAGTCAACTAATGCTACATTGAATGTAGATGTGATAAGAGTGACTAGATCCTTTCAAGGGGTAACAATCAAAACCTTGAGAACTTTAGAGGTAAGCTTGTGAAATGCTAGACCATTAATCAAGGGCTCACTTTTTTAAAAAACATTCAAGTTGAAGGGGGTTACCTTTGTACTAATGGGGTCAATGGAAATGATACTTCAAGAGGCTACCCCATTTTAGATTAGCAATTGGATAGGTGCTTTGATAAAGGGATGTGCCCTAGTTTGCAATGGTAAGCGGATGCTATTGATGGAAACAACAATTTTGAGAAAAAGCTACCCCAGTGTGGTTTGGCGTATTGCCATGATCAATGGAAAATGATCACGGGTAAAAAGCAAACAGGGGCAAAAATTCTGATTTTCTTTTCTTATTAGATTCATTCATCACTAGCTAACAAGGTATATCCAGTACAAGTGTTGATGTCTCAAAGATCGAGGAGGACTTATTGAATATGACGAAACGTGGCTTAGGACAAGGTTTAGAAAGAAAGAGTAAATAGGCCCAAAAAATTGTTTAAGTATCAATTTCTTTTTTCTTCTCTTTCTTTTTATCTCTCTTTGAAGCCATGATGATGAAATGTTCTCTCTATGTCTTTCATCAATACGAGTCATGCTTATCAAGGAGGACTTTGAATTAAAGCAAAATGTATATGGAGGTAAGAAAGTCGAAGTTGATGAGTGGATGTCAATGACGAGGGTTGGTGAGACCATCACATTTACCCCAGTTTTCTTCTAACAACTTCTTCTCTTGGTTCCTCTTTGATTAATTCTTTCATCCTCTCTCATTTTTTCAATTTTTGGCCATTTTTCTACTTCCTCCTTTTCTAAAGAGATATCTCTCCCCACTTTTTTTTTTCTTTTTTGTTTTTGCTCCATTACTGCCATTTTGTTATCTCAACTGCACGCCCCAACTTTTGACATATATCTGCTTTGAGGTATTTGGTTGAGGAAAGGATAATGTGGAAGTCTCAAAGGGGCAGCTAATGAAAATATTTCATAAATTTTGGGGGTTAAAGGTATTAGGCGAAAAAAAATGCTAAAGATGGCCTCCCTTCATTTCAATATCGGTTGCATGACACATATAGAAGGATTACATGTTGAGCACACGCATCTTCTTAATGTTGAGCACCATCAAAAAGTGCATTGTGAGAATTCAGGTTGGCTCACCAAAGGAAAGGTCTAATTGATTGGCTCAAAAGGTTAACTAGCGTTAAAAAAAATGATAGGGACAACTAGAAAATTGAACGACCAAAGATGGCCTCCAGTCCTTTTTTTGACTGATCAACATGGTACAAGTCTTTAATGATGCCACACTCTACGCTAGCTCAAAATGAATCCTGTTTTGATGAGCTTGGACTTGTGACTACTCCAGTTTGGGGTTATTGAGGGTGATCTTGATAAAGATTCAATGTTCTTGGTGGAAATTTTGGCACAATAGGGTTACCCCTTCATGTCGAATATTTTTACATTTGAGTCCAAGATTAATAGAAAACATTTTGCAAAAGCATTCCCTTGGGACTTACATGTCCATAGTCCAACTAGGCTTCCATTGTACAACCATCTAGAAAGGAGGTAGACACTCACTTCCTTCTAGGGCCAACATAGCCTAATTAACTTATTGCTCCACCATGAATAAGTGTTAAAGCCACCAGAAAAGTGACACCAGAACAAGAAAGGAGAAAAGCTACCACTTTTATTAGTTCGAAAGTGTGACACAATAGTTCATATGAGAAGAAAAGGCAAGATAGTATAGGATGTGACAATTAACGATCTTATTGATGAAGCTTGTTCAGCAAAAGAGGAGGCAAGACTTAAGCGAGAAGGGATAACTTTGAGGACCACTTTACAAGTGACTAATTTGCTTGATTGACAGAGGAAAATGATTAGGTTGATGCTTTATTTGACCTTTTTGTTGTTTTTTTTGTTTTATTACTTTTTGTTTTTTATTATTTTATCTATGTTAGATCTAAGTACCACTGCTTAGACTGCCTATGTACCCTCTAAAAGGGATCAGACTAATCATAGTTCTAATATTTTAATTGATAACAACTTTTGATTGATGATTTTTATGAAATCTCTTTTTTTCTCTCTCTTCTGGATTTTTGTTGTTTTTCCTTTGATATTTTTTAAACTTATTTTTGTTTTTTCTTCTCTTTTTTGATTTTTTTTATTTTGATTTTATTTGATTTTATATTTTGAAATGGGTCTTGCATGCATTTTGGGATTGGGTTTGATGAGGTGGTTAGAATGTAGGTTTTAGGTTGAATGTGAATTGTATGGCTTGAGGTTGACCCTATGCTATGGGAGATTTGGATGGAATGGGCCTATTTAGATGGGCTCTAAGGTGTGGGAGGGTGGGCTGAAACTATGTGGAATTTATTCAAACTTTAGATTTGGGACGATGGGTTGAACCTATGCGAAGTTGGTTCGAATACTAGGGTGTGAGAGGGTGGGTTGAACCTATGTGAAGTGGGTTCTAATTGGTTTAGGCAAATTGGGTTTGGTTTAGAACGATAGGCCTAAATGGGTTGTTGTTGAGTAAGTGGGTCAAATAGGTTTGGTTTGGGTCGGTCTGGTTTGTCCTAAAGGGTTCAGGCATATCAAATGGACCTGATTTTTTGTTCTAATTAGTTTGGGCTCTAAGTGTGGGAGGGTAGGCTGAGCTTATACGGAGTTGGTTCTAATTGGTTTAAGCAAGTTGGGCTTGGTTAAAAATGGAAAGCCTAAAGGGGTTGTTTCCGAGTGGATAGGTTAGGCTTGGTTCAAGTAGGTTGAATAGGCCCAGATTGGGCTGGTCTGGTATATTCTGAAGGGTTCAAGTATGAGTGGATTTGCTTTCTTGTTCTACTTTGTTTGATTGGGTTGGTTCAATTGAATTCTAGTGGACTTAGAAAGGTTGAGTGGGTTAGGTCTCAACGAGTGCAATTAAGTTAGACTAATTCATGCTCTATTGGACCTAGTTGTACAGGGCCGGGTTTGATTATGGGAGTGTGGGTGGTCTAAGTTGGGTTGGATTTTAAGGGACCAAGAAAGATTTGTTGAGTTTGAGGCTACTGATGTTGTTGACAAGCCAACTTTGATTAGGTTTCCGAATGAAACAACTAAACTGGTTTTGGACGAGCTTGGTTTCATGGAGTTTGGGTTGTTGGTTTGATATTGGTATTTTGTAAGTCTATGGGCTGAGCTCAAGAGGGCTTGGATAAAATTTGATTTAATGAGTTAGGTGGATGAGAGAAGTTTGAATAGGTGTTGAGTTGCTTGAACTAGGTGAAAGGGGGATAGCCTGGTCATGATGACTTATGAACTGGGTTCAGGTTTGAATTTGGACTTGATCTAGGTTAGGATCATGGGCTGGATTTGGGTCTAGGTCTAGGTTACGGCCTGGGCATGGGTTTGTGTTACGGTCATAAATTGGGTCTAGATCTTAGATTTGGGTCTGGACCTAAACTTGGTAGTCTACGTTTAGGTTATGGCTCGGGCCTTAGTTTCTGTCAAGGTCATAGATTGGGTCCAGGTCTTTTGGGTTTGGGATCTAGGTCATGATTCCAAGATTTGGGTCTATATCATGACCTAGATTTGGATTTGGTTTTAGATTTGGATCTAGGTTTGGATCTAGGATCTAGGTTATGCCTGGGCCATGGATCTAGGATGTAGGACGCGAGTTCCAATAATTAGGTCAAGGATCTAAGTGTACAACTAGGTCTAGATCAAGGATTTGGATTTGGATTTGGATTTGGGTTTGGATCTAGTTTTAAGTAACAATCATGGGATAAGCCTAGGTCACAAATCATAGGTCGGGTCTGCGTCATGGATCTAGACTCTGCATCTAGGTCTGGATCTATGTTTTCTTCTAGGTAATGGATTTAGGATCGAAGTGTAGATTTGGACCTAGGCTTATATTTGGGTTACAGATCTAGGTCTTGGTCGAGGATTTTGGTCATGGGTTTGGATCTGCATTTGGGTCACGAATATGGGACATAGGACTAGAATCTAAGATCTAGCATTGGGTCATGGATCTGGGACCAAGATTTGTGTTTGGATCTAGGATCTAGATCTAGGTGGATCTATATTTGTATTGGGTCATGGATGATAGATATGGGGGATGAATTCTAAGATCTTGGTCGGGGATTTGAGTCATGGATCTACGATATGGGATTGAGATGTAGGTGGGGAATCTATGATCTAAATCTAGGTTTGGATCTAGGACTACATCTATGGATCAGCGTTTGTAACTAGGTCATGGTTCTAGGATCTGGGTATAGATCTAAGTGATGTGTCTGTGATGCGGATTTGGGATTGTATCTAGGATCTAAATCAGGATCTAGGTCTGTCTTTGGATCAAGGTTTGCATATGGGTCATGGACCTAGGATTCGGAACTAGGTTCTAGGATCTAGATTTAGGTTTGGGTCTAAGTGTGGATCAGAGTTTATATCTAAGTCATGGACCTAGGATACATGTTTGAGATCCAGGTGATGGATTTGTGTTTAGATATAGGATCTAGATCTAGATCTAGGTTGGGATTTGGATTTATGTTTATATTGGGTCATGTATTTAGGATCTGGGTCTAGCTCTAGGCCATGGATTTGGGATCAGAATCTATTTTTGGATTTAGGCTTGGATCTATGTTCAGATTTAGGATCCAGATTTAGGTTTGGCTCTAAGATCTAAATCTAGATCATGGTTCAAGTTTGGATCTATGTTTGTATCTGGGTCATGGATTTGAGATCTAGGTCTAGGATTTGGATTTGGATATGGATTTGCATCTATACCTAAGCCATAGATCTTGGATTTAGGTTTGGGTTTGTGCCTATAGTTGGGTCATCGATCTCTAGGTTATGGATGTAGGCAAATGTTTGGGTTTGTGTCTATACCTAGGTCATGGATCTAGAGCTAGGTTTGGTTCTATGTTTATACATAGGTTATGGATCTAGGATTTATGTTTGAATTTGGATTTGGGTTTGGATCTAGACATGGGCCTATGTTAAGGGTCGGATTGGGATCTATATCTAGGTATCAAGTGTAAGATCTGGATCGGGTTTAGATCTAAGATTTAAATCTAAGTCTAGCTATGGATTTGAATCATGGATTTAGGACATGAGACTAGGATTTGGGTGATGAATCTAGGATGTAGATTTGGATTAGATCTAGGATCTAACTCTGGGTCTAGGTTTGGGTCTAGATGTAGATCTAAGAATAGGTTATAGGCTGACCTAGGATGTGGGTCTAGGTTTGGATCTAAGTCTGGGTTTGGGTTTGGGTCTAAATGTAGATCTAAGGATGGGTTGTAGGCTGACCTAGGATGTGGATTTGGATGTAGATCTAAGGATGGGCTATAGGCCAACCTAGGATCTGGATCTGGATGTAGATCAAAGGATGGGTTATAGGCCAACCTAGGGTATGGATATGGGTTTGGGTCTAAGTCTAAGTTTGGGTTCGGATCTAGATGTAGATCTAAGAATGGGTTATAGGCTAACCTAGGGTATAGATATGCGTTTGGATCTAAGTCTGGGTATAGGTTTGTCATTGGTTTCTAAGACCAACTAGGGTTGGATGCATGCAAGACTCTGAAGATAAAGCTTTATTTTCACTTTTCTTTTGTTGATTTTTTTGTACTTCTATTTTTATTTGGGCCCCTCAAAAAAAAACATGCAAACAAACAATAAAATAAAAAAAAATAAGAAAATCATAGGTGATTAGAACTCTAATGAATAAGTTAATACAGTATGCAATGCATGGGGGTTGGGCTTGACACCTAGACTAAAGGATCCAACAAGGTTGTCAGTCTTCAAACCTCCACCCATTGGACAACTGGACTTCTCAGGTTGGTGACTGGTTGGAAGCTTTTCACAAGAGCCATAAGGTGCCAAGTCCCAATGGCCTTTGTGTACTGGCCTCCGCCTATAGGACAATAGGTTCCTAAATAATTTAGTATGCTATGCAAAATGCAAATGAATCATATGAAACATACATTGGAGTAAAAAAAAATCAACATATAAAACAACAATGAAGGAGATTAATAGCTAACTATACCCATTTTAAACAAGGTTTAAGTAAAAAAATAAAAATAAAATAAAAGAATTGCACTATCATGATTACTTATGTTTTATTAGGAATTTCCATTGTTCTTTTTTTTCTTTTTACCTTTTGTCTTTTTTTTTTCGATGATGTCCCCCTTTCATTAAATTAGTCATTTCGGCTTGCTTGACTAATCTATCCCCCTAAATAAAGGTCATATGTTTATTCACATTAAATCCCCAAAATCTCCTACCCCTCACCTTTTCACATGACTGAATAAAACCCCCAAGTATTGCCCCCATTTCAGCAATTTGACCTCTAATTTCTAGGAACATGGGAGATGAAACCTGCCACAATGACTTTCCAAAATCAGTCCTACCTACAGGCTTAGTTTTTTCTTAATCCCAACATCTTGCATCACCAAACTTCAAAAAAAAAAGGTGATGGAATTCTTCAAATTACCCAAATCAGCTTGTTGGGGTTCCTGATTCATCTTTAGTGAGAGAAACTAACCTAGCTGAATTTAGTTTTATCACTATTACCTAACCTAGTAAAGGGGATCAAGTTTAAAACCCCTAGTCCGAAGCTAGGATGTATTTTTTTAAAAGGAGGTTTAACAACCAATTTATTCCTTCCTACAAGGTTTTATGCCTTTCTTCTTCTCAACCTACCTTAGACGACCACTCAAGGTTCTTATGCCAACTTTCAACTTTATTCCTCTAATCCCTATTCACTCTTTTTGTATTTTCTCTCTTGATCTTTTTTTTTTTTTTGCTTATTTTTGTTGTTGCTTCTTGTTTCACTCTAATCCCTTTAGGTTGCTTATTATCTTAGTTCATTTCATCCCTAACTTCACCAAAATGTGCTCTCAAGGGAGCAAGATTCAAGTGTGGCTAATTCAGTTTCACACCATTACATTCAATGAAAAATCTTCAGCATATGTCCAACCCTATGCATCATGTTTGCTACATACTTACTTGAAGAAATGGCATCTAAAACATGATTTCAGCACAAGAAACTCATCCCAAACCATCATATTCTTCATGGTAAACCTTAATTCAGCATAGTCATCAATCTTTAACTACAATAACATGTTACTTGTACAATTGCTTATAAAAAAAATGTTATTTGTACAATTCTTCATGCTAAATGTGGAAATCAAACAAATAAATTATCACAAATTCAGGGCTCCAAAATACTAATGGAATGTCACATTCCTATTAGCATGCAAGCCTTAAACTCATGCCAACTTAATGTTTGGGAAACCTACACTCCATAGAAACAAATCAAGCACATACATGTTATTCACATAGTCGAACAAGAATCATGATGAGAAATTGCGAATCACTAAATCACTATGGATATAAGGTTGTGGGCACCAATGGAATGTCTTGTTCCCATTGATGCATATCCCCTTAAAGCCATGTCAACTTGGTGTAAAAAGAATTAAAAAAAAAAAAAGAACGTAACCTACTAACAACACATAGGCTTGAAGAGTAACCTTGGGGTAATGGGCACTTACCTCTTAACAGCCCCAAAAATAAAAGCCTCCTTACTTGTAGTAAGCAACAAAGAAAAATGTCCAAGTATGTGAGTAGTCACATGAACAGCAAGGTTAACCAGAATTTGACAGTCTGCAACGTGCCCTCATTATATGCTCACAAAGGAAGATTTGAGTGATAACATAGCATGCAAGAAATGAATGAGAGAGAACACGCATGCAAAATTCAGATTTCCTAGTGACAGTCCTATCATTAATGCATGCATGCAAATCTAAGTCAAGGAGAGGAGCATACTTCCTAGTCAAACTCCAAACCTAAGAGAGATGAACAGGCCAAAAAACAATGAACTAATTTATCTATTGACAGTCCTCACTCACATGATATCATTCTAATATGCACATAAATGAATTCAGCCACTACAAGTTCAAAGTGAAAATGCCTTCAAAGAGGGCAAACCAACATGCATTCTAAGCTAAATTCAAGTCCCAAAACAAATCAAAAGAACCTATGAGAAGAAACATGATTCAGCCATCGATAATCAGCTCAATCATAGGGTTATTTCAAAATAATACTCAAAATGAAGACAGCCTGAAAAGTTCAAATAGTTTATTGCATTGCCAAAGCAAAGAAGGTGGGGAAGGATTAACAATTTGGCTAGTTGTTCACAGTCCAACCATCCCTCTTTCCATGCTTGAACACACATTCCAATCACCGAATTCAAAAAGAAAATAGGTAAAAAGAAAGCACAATTCAGCCCTCAACATCTTGCAAAGATCGGGTTTTGACAACAAAAATAGGCTTTAGTCAAAATTTGGTCTTTTAGGGTTCTGACATGTTCTGGAAAGAATTGTAGGGTTTGATTGGGCATTTGGAGTGTAAGGAGTGGGTTAGAGAGAGGACCGAGCAAAAACCGGGTGCTGACAACAAGTCTCATAAGTGTCCAGTTAAAAGGGTAATTTCAAAGAAACATACTAATATCAACATGAAACAATAATGTACTTTTATTCATTTACAATAAATGTATCTATACATCAATATGATTGGAGCTAAGGGCATACATTATCCAACAATTTATCCAATCGATGGGGCTCCAGTGGTCTTCTGAATGCTTCTCGTGTGCCCTTATCGCAAGTCATCCCGTCGAGGCACTGGCTCCCTATTTGCTAAAAAATTGTTGTAACTCTATTCTCTTCTCAAACCTCTAGATCAAGATGTCAGGGTGGTCTTGGCCTGGCTTCCATACTACATTGATACTCCCTCCCTAGGTGTGTACGGGAAGGGGATTTGAATATACTTGAGTCAGTTTTCTCTTGACGAAGTCATCAAACTTCACCTTTTGTACAAACAGTCGTCGAAGTGTGGAGCAGTCCATCAAGTCATGGTTCGGTGACTAGTGGAATTTGCACCACCTCCCTCCGTGTCTCTCCCACTCCAGGTAAACACCTCCTAGTGGTGGTGGCAGATTGATGACATGGTCCTCAACTAGTTTATTCATTACATTATCACTTCTTCCTTGGTGCAAGCAAAAGGAGGAGGGGGTGGTGACAGTGTGCTACTTCTATTTTGGTTGTCACCACGATACTAGGGCTCCTGGTGTTTCGAGGCTTCCTATCGACGGCGTAAGCCTCATTCTTCTCGTAATGCACTAACACTGTAGTGGACTTGGATGTGGTTCTCTTGACGGTGTGCGTTGTCCTCACCGTGCACTTCCACAACTGACTAAAGGTCTCGACTTCGATATTCTTGATGCCTATTTGTTAGGCAGGCTGTATGCCTTGCACACACTGCTCAACAAAACTTTTTTCAGTGATGTGCTCGTCAAAAACAAAATGAGTTAACTTTTGGAATCTCATGACATAGGCCAAGAGGTCCTCGCCTACACTGCTCTGTGTTGCACAAATCCACCAATGTCACTCTTCGTTCTACTGTGAACCACTTGGACAAAAAACTCTTTGCCAACTCCGCCCACAAGTCTATGCTACCCGTGGTTAGATTAATGAACCAGGTATAAGCCGATTTGGTTAGTGACTTCGAGAACTCTCTAACTTTCAAATCTCCATCTAAGGAAAATGACCCCAAGACGTCCTCAGACAAGTCCACATGTTCTTGTGGATTCCCTTTCTAACCATCATACTGTGGCTACTACTGGGATGGGACATAACCGGTAGGATATGGTTTATACAAGATTCGGTCAGCGTAGGGTTTCTGAAGGACAAGTGAAGCTTGGGTTCTATTTTGGTTCCCCACCATCAGCCCTTGGACGTACCCTTTCAGTTCACTATGGCTGAGGGGTGCTTCTGCTACTGGGTTAGTTTGTGCGATAACTCGGGGCTGCTCGACGGTGGGGAAGTGGGTTCTTGGTGCTGAGTCTTGTGTGGGCACGGGGTTGGTTCTAGGATATTGTTCAGGGTTGGTAGGGTTTGGGTTAGCAAATTGGTGACTAGTGGGGATGGATGCGAAAGGGCTAACTAGAGTGAAAGGGGATCGTTCGGTCTTGGATGACCATTGGAGGAGTAGCAGCAGGGTACTCCTCATCTCATTTTGCATCCGCTTCATTTGGTCGAAGCGGGACTTGAACTCATACACCTTACTAGAGAGAATCTCGATGTGAACTTACTCAGCCAACTCCAGGTACTCGTTAACTTGTTCCTCAGGGATGGAGGAGAGGTTAATCCTATGAGCGGTCATCCTTTGTGATCAAGGAAGAACCAGAGATTCTAATGAGAGTAAGATGGTAAGGATACATACGGAGGTCTCCTTGAAGGACAAAGGAAAGCCGAAGGCAAAGAATAGGAAAAAGGCTAGGGTCAATAAAGTGATGATCTCGGTATGATTTGGACCTCTATTTATAGGGAGAGATCCTAAGGTCCTGAAAGGAAGGATTTAAAATTGTTTGATTCCCATTAGGGAAGGGAATCTTGGATTCAGTATCAGTTGTTAGGAAACACCGCTGGGATTTTGCTACGTGTCCTATGAGATATCTCAAGGATGGGGTCTCCTTTTGTCTAAGGATTCTCATAATACACGTGTACTACTTCCTTTTGTGAGCCACTTAAACTAACGTGGTGTGGGTGATGACAATGCCTATATCACGTGTCTTTTCTAATCCTATTGGATGCTATGTCATGTGCGTTATTACTAAAGCACATGTCTTTTTACCTGTTCCTAACCTACGATGAACTTGGGCTCATCACAGGTTTGCGATGGATTTTTCCCTGTTGCGGGCCTGTGACGATCTTAAGCTCATCGCGAGCTCGCCTTGGGCTTTGAGTTCATCGCAAGTGTATGTGGGCTCAGAACTCATTACGGGTAGGTGCCAAATCTTGGACTCTTCGTGATTGTCTCTATGATATTAGTGTATCACCCTCTATGCTATTACGGTTCTGGTGATCATCTTATACCTAACAAGAAGAGAACGAACAGACGGGAAAGAGTAAGAAAGAATTAGGAAAGTTAGGGAAGGAACTAGGGTGAAGAGACTAGGAAAGAGATTGCTGCCAACATCATTCAAGTGTCACGAGGTCGGGGAGGATAAACAGTGTTTCAGGGAACAAGGGATCCTCCCCAAAATTAGGTTAAACAGAAGCTTTTATATGGCTAATGACATTTTAGGTAATTTATTGGATGTCTAGGGTAATTTCGTAATTTTGAGAAATTTGGTCCAAGGAGTCAAACCTAGGATTCTAGTTCAATGGTGGGGATTTTTTGGTCAATGATCAAAGGGCTGCGTGTATCTGAGTGCAGAGAGGCATTTTACATGTATGGGCTAATGTGATTGACCAAAATGGAATCTTTTTTAATGAATGGTCAAACTAGGGTATTTTGGGTTGAAATTGGGTAGGATTGGGTTTTAGGACATTCTGAGTTTATTGGTGGGGTCAGATTAGGCCAAGTAGGACTGGATCGGGCAAATTTAGGAAAATACTTGATTTTATCGATCCAAAGTCTTAAAACAAAATCTTTATGCGATGGAGGGGAAAACAAGGGTATTTTGGGTTAAAAATTTACAAATGAGTATTTTAGAGTATATGGGACCTAATGGTAATGTCTGATTAGTCTAGGGGTTAAGATCGTAAGAATTTGGGCCAATAGGAGGATCTAGAACATAATCTATGTTTGATAGAAGGGTAAATGGGAGTCTTGAATCAAAACATCATAGGCAGTTGTTCTGGTAAGTCTAGGGCTCATTCAAATGGTTTGATGTGTTCAGATATGTTTGGATCAAGGGGATCTGGGTTGTAGGTGTTTCAGGATAATGAGAGGGGTCAAAATGGAATCTTCATTTGATAATTTGAGTTGAAATTTTATGGGTAGGTATTTTAGGAGGTCATGTGTCTAATTGGGGTGTCTGATCAGAGGGTTAAAGTGTAGCCAGGGGTTGATCGAGGCCATTAGTTTGGTAACGAGTAAATTTAATGGAAGATTTCAGGGTTATTAGGGCAAAATTCATGTTTTTTAGGTTTTTAGGTGTTCTGGAGTGATCAAAAGGGTACGATTGGGTGTTTAGGGTAAATTGGAGGTTTAGGAAGCAGACCGAGCAAAAATCGGGTGTTGACAGCTGGCCCTCTTTGTTGTGAGGTGGGGAACTACGAAACAACGAAGACCAAAAAGAAGCACACAAAGATTTTTGCAAAAGGTAAACTTGAAAGAGGGGTGAGACGAGGAAGGAGGAAGAAGGAGGGTTACGGAGAGGGAAGGACGAAGAATAGTGCTCGTGCATCATCGGTACCAAGAACCTTGGCAAAGTGACCCTTCCTTGGTACCAAGAACCTTCGGAATCAGGGAACATTTGCTATAAAGAAAACCCTAAAAGCAACTCTTAAGTTTACCAGGTAGAGTCAATGAAAACTGAATACTGTTTAAAAAATGGTTCCACCTCGGTAAAAACCTTGCCTAGTTAGGATAAATTTGCGAAAAATTTATGCTTTTTGAGAAAAGGCCCCTCCAAGGTGAAAATCTTGCGGAATTAGGCTTGGAAGAGGAGCAAGATGGAGGAGGAGGATTAAGACGAAGAAGAAGAGTTCTCGTGCAGCATCGACCCATCATGTACATGCCATTTTATTCTTAGCAAAGTGAACATTCCTTGGTATCCAAAACCTTTGGAATCAAAGTACATTTTTCATAAAAAAAAAAAAAAAACAAATAGAAACCAACAATAAAAAGCAACTAATCATGTGAAACAAATTTCTTTTGCCAAAGTGACCCCTCCTAGGTATCAAAAACCTTATAGAATCAAGGTAAATTTGTGAAAAGTGCTATTTTTTTGGGAAAACGACCCATCTTGGGTAAAAACCTTATGGAATCAAGGTAAATTTGTGAAAACTGCTATTTCTTGGGAAAACACCCCTCCTAGGTAAAAACCTCACGGAGATAGGGTACATTTATGAAAACTACTATTATTTGGGAAATCGATCCTCCTGGTTAAAAACCTTATGGAATCAGGGTAAAATTGTAAAATTTGCTATTTTAGGAAAACGACCCCTCTTGGGAAAAAACATTATGAAATTAGGTACATTTGTTCAAACTACTATTTTTTGGGAAAACAACCCCTTCTAGGTAAAAACCATACAAAATCAGGGTACATTTTTGAAAATTGCTATTTTTTGGGAAAGCGACTCCTCCTATGTAGAAAACTTACGGAATCAAGGTAAATTTGTGAAAAAGAAAACCATAATGTGAAAATCATTTAACTTGGAAAAATAACCCCCCCGAGGTATTAGAAACCTTACAGAATTGGGTATATTTGCCACAAAGAAAACCTTGTTAAAAACAACTCACAATGTGAAAATCATTTACGTTGGTAAACCGACCCCTCCTTAGTATTAGAAACCTTATGGAATCAGGGTAAATTTGTGAAAACTGCTATTTTTTTAGAAAAACGACCCCTTCTAGGTAAAACCTTATAGAATTAGGGTACATTTGTGAAAAGTGCTAGTCTTTGGGAAAACGACCCCTCCTGGGTACGAAATCAAGGTATATTTGCCGCAAAGAAAACCATGTTAAAAGCAACTTACGATGTAAAAACCATTTACCTTGGAAAAATGACCCCTCCTAGGTATTAGTAACCATACAGAAAAAGGGTAACTTTGTGAAAACTTCTAGTTTTTAGGAAAACGGCCCCTCTTGGGAAAAAAAACTCATGGAATCAAGGTAAATTTATGAAAACTACTTTTTATTTGGGGGGGGAAAGACCCCTCCTATGTAAAAACCTATGAAATTAGGGTACATTTGTGAAAATTGTTATTCTTTGGGAAAACGACCCATCCTAGGTAAAAAACCATTTGGAATCGGGGTAAATTTGTGAGAAAGAAAACTATAATATAAAAATCATTTATCTTGGAAAAACGACCCCTCCTAGGTATTAGAAAGCTTACAGAATCAGGGTATATTTGTGAAAATTGCTAGTTTGTAAGGAAAATGACCCTTCCTGGGTAAAACCCTTATAGAATAAGGGTACATTTGTGAAAACTGTTATTATTTGGGAAAATGACCCCTCCTAGGTAAAAACCTTATGGAGTTAGGGTAAATTTGTGAAAAAGAAAACCATAATGTGAAATTCATTTATCTTGGAAAAACGACCCCTCCTAAGTATCAGAAACCTTACTGAATTATGGTATATTTGTCACAAAAAACTAAAATGTTAAAATAAATTATCTTTGAAAAATGACCCCTCCTAGGTATTAGAAATCTTACAAGATCAAGGTATATTTGTCATAAATAAAATTAAATACGTAGAAAACAATGATGATAGTAATTTATCATATGAGAACCAATTACTTTTGACAAAGTGACCCCTCCTATATATTAGAAACCTTACAGAATTAGGGCACAATTGTCAAAAAAAAGCATATAAAAAACAACTCATAATGTGAGAACTACTTACTTTTTGGAAAAATGACCCCTCCTAAGTATCAGAAACCTTATGGAATCAGGGCACATTGTCGCGAAGATAATCAAATCAGAAACAACTCCATAATGTGAAAACTGATTACCTTTTTTTTTTTAAACAACCCCTCCTAGGTATAAGAAACCTTCCAAAATTAAGGTAAACTTGTAACTAGAAAAACCATGTTAAAGACAAACATATCAATCATCAAAACTAGGCATGACAAAAGGTTCAAACTTCTTGCAAAGGTCAATCACAAAACACCAACAAATATTTTTTAGTTTTTTAGAATATTTTGAAAGATTTTAATAACATATCTCAAGTTTTAATAGAGGTCCTAAAATTGATATACCATAACTGCTATTTGACATAGCACAATGTGAAATAATTGTTATAGAGTTTTAGATATTATTTATCCTTCATTCTTTCATTTATTTCTTATTTTTTTATTTTTCTTTTCTTTAATTTTTTATTATACATTATATCATCTCCATTTACTCAATTAAAATTCTAATGCAGGTCAAAGCAAGAAGACTTACAAACGAGGTTTCTAACACAGGTCAAAGCATAGAGGTCGACATGACCAACAGGATTTCTAACACAGGTCAAAACATAGAGGTTGACATGACCAACTGGATTTCTAACACAAGTTAAATCATAGAGGCTGACATGACCAATGGAATTTATGACATGGGTCGAAGCATAGAGGCTAACATGACCAACGGGATTTCTAACATAGGTCAAAGTATAGAGGCTAACATAACCAACGGGATTTCTGATGTAGGTCAAAGCATAGAGGCTGACATGACCAATGGATTTCTAATGCAGTACAAAGCATAGAGGCTGACATGACCAACGACTTTCTGACACGGGTCAAAGCATAAAGGCTGACATGACCGACGAGATTTCTAACACGGGTCAAAGCATAGAGGTTCAAATGATCGACAAGATTTTTGACATGGGTCAAAACATAGAGGAAGACATGACCAATGCATTTTCTGATGTGGGTCAAAGAATAAAGGCTGACATGACTAACAGGATTTCTGAGATGGGTCAAAGCATAGAAGCTAACATGACTAACGGAATTTCTGAAATGGGTCAAAAATTAGAGGCTGACGTGACCAATTGGATTTTTGACAAAGGTCAAAGCATAGAAGCTGACATGACTAGCAGAATTTCTGACATTGGTCAAAGCATAAAGTCTAACATAACCAATGGGATTTCTAACGTGTGTTAAAGCATAGAGGCTGACATGACTAATGAGATTTCTAACAAGGGTCAAAGCATAGTGGCTAACATGACCAACGGGATTTCTGACATGGGTCAAAGCATAGAGGCTGACATGAACAATGGATTTTCTTATGTGGATCAAAGCATAAAGGTTGACATGACGAACGGATTCTCTGATGTAGATCAAAGCATAGAGGTTGACATGATCAACGGAATTTCTGACACGGGTCAAAGCATAGAGGCTGACATGAATGGGATTTCTAACACTGGTCAAAGCAGGGGGCTGACATGACCAACAAGAGACCGATGTGAATATTATCAATGAAATTGGGAATTACATACTTTAACTAATGAACCTTCAATCAAAGTATAAATTGAAGAAGTAGAACATAGAAGTGTGAGATAAACACCTGAAAGGATTTTTGAAAAATAGGGCAACAGGTTGCACAAAAGAACTTACAAGAACTAGCATATAAATTAAGTATTAACTAAAAATGTTAAAACATCTCCTCAAACTGTGGTACAATGAAATATTCAATATTCGACCAATGTACAAGGGCATGAAATATGGGAATGGTAAGAAGGAAAAGCTTTAATACTCAAGGGCAACAGTGTCTACAGTGACTCATTGACTTAAAACTCATTGAGAGTATGTATCCTCTCTTCAGGATCATCACTTAAAACTCATTGATTTTAAAAACATGCACAATAGAACGATAAGGAGTTGAATAAAGGATTCACCATAGGAAATACTTTTCTCAAAAGGGATCTGCCCCAGTTTTTCTTTTTTTTTTTTTTTGCTAACATAAATGGTAGGTTATGAAGTAGATACTTCAATGGAAAGAGTCACAACTATGATCGTTCGTTGTTGGCCAAATAGGTTTGTCTAGTGTTGATTTGTCAATTTTTCAAAAATCGATTAGGTCTTGTTCATGAAGACAAAATGTGGCATGGGATAGAAGTTACAAATGATGGATTAAAAGACCCAAATAACAATTAATGTAGGCATCGGATGCTTGGATCGCCTCTTTAGGGATTTAATTTAGGGTCTACTCTCATCATCATATTTTCATCCTCTTTTTCTTCTCTTTCTTTTAATTAAGGCTCTCTTCATAGCCATATGGATGGAGATTGTTCTTCAAATTTTTCATCAATATGAATCATGCCATCTTATTTATCAGGGATGACTTTATTTTGGGATTAAATGTAAATAAGTAAGGAAAATCAGAACTACCATGTGGGTGTCATCACGAAAGATCCCCTAGTTATGAAGTCATCTTAATTACCCTATTTTCTTTTAACTATTTATTGATTCTCCATTTTCCAATTCACTATTGCATTGATCTTCTTTGATAATTGCCCAGCTCTCTTTCATTATTTCATTTTCAGCAAAGTTATCAAAAGTTCATTCCCTTTACCATTTTTTTTCCTTTTTCTTTTTGCTCTTTTCCTTATTTCTCTTCCTTTCATTTTAATTTTTCTCCTTTTCTCTTTCTTTTCTCCTTTTCTTTGAGCTCTTACTTAATTACCCTAATTGCATTCTTCTTGTTTTGACACCCATCGCTAGGAAGTGTTTATTTTGAAGAAAAGGTAAACAGAAAGAAACAACGAACCAACTAGGGGACTTTACTTCATATTATCAGGATTAAATGCATAAGGTCAAACAAGCGGCAAAGGATGGCCTCCCTTCATTTCATTATTGACCGCAAGTTGCATACTGAAGAAGCATATGTTGAGCATAGCGTGTCTGGTTTATTACCTCCTCATTCTAGATACGGTAAAGATTCCTTTGGAACAATTCACTCATACACTCTTATTCTTCTCTATATTTTTTTCCTTTTTCTTATTTTTCATTTTTCATTTTTTTAAACCCTTTCATGACCCTGGGTTGCATCCTATGGATTTGGATAGTTCACTGAAAAAAGTCTAGTGATAAGCTTAACTAGCTAACAAGTGATTTTTGACAATTCATAAGGTCATGAGGAATAAAAAATGGCCAATGATGGCCTCCAGTCCTTTCTTTGATTAATCGACAAAGCACTAGGTCAGAATGATGCCTTTGTTCTGTGTCGGCTCAACCATTATTCAAAGGGAATGTGTCATGCTTCGGAAGTTGCAATTCTGCCCCAGTTTGGACAATGAGGTTGACTTTATTGTGAGTTGAGAGATCAAAAAGAAATTCGACTATAGAATTCTTGATCAACACCTAACTTTTCTCAAGCATGCTTTAGGACTCTAAAAGGGAACAAACTCTGCCTTCTTCTAAAGGTATATAACCTTGAATAGACTAGTCACTCAATAATATTTAATTTATGAAAATGGTCGGACCCATGAGATGGGTTGCTCTATGTACCCCTTTGAAAGGAATCAAGCTGAGTGTAGTTCAAAATGCCTTAGAATAACAAGAAAAAAAAAGGGAAAGGATAACAAACTAAACACATGCAACAAAAAAAAAACTCTCGATGATTGGAGGCTGGGTAAAGAGCATTGACCCCCTGCCTCAAGAACTACATTCAAATTTACGTAGTTGCTCTAACACCATATATGATACCCCAAAATAAACCGAGGAAGACATTCAAAATACGTTGAAGAGAAGAACTTATGGGTGATAGCTATAATTATAACTCTACCAAGTGTACTAGTTATCAAGTATTATAAAAATATAGTTCCCACGAGGATTTAACAAAATAAGTATTAGAACTACAGCCTTCCCTAATTATTTGGATAATCGAATTTCAGATTTAAGAGTAAAAGCTAACGAAAAGCAAAAAAAGAAAACAAGAGCAGAAGTAACCAATGCTGAAGTATGTAACGATTGATTGAATTCGCTAGGACTTTTGGTCCACCTAACCATTCCAATGAATATTAATGTATGA
>NW_010729263.1:974682-987644 GCF_000365185.1 Nelumbo nucifera
TAGGCTTTCCATAGTCCTAGCTACAAATAAATCAGTTCATACTAGAGGAAATAAAATAAACAAGAGGAAAGAAAGAACTCATGGTGTCGCCCTTAGAGTTGAGGTCTCCTCTTCTCCTTGCCGCCACCTTCTTCTTGCAGTCTTCTTGCTTTCTTGACTGACTGCTCCTCTGCTTCTTGATGCCTAAATCTGGTGTCCCCCCCCCCCTTTATATAGATTTAGGAAGAGGGGCTCTCTCCAACTCCTCTTAGGAGATTATCCTCAAAATTAGAAAGTCCTAATCTAATCTTATTCTTATCTCTTTATCTAATGAACTCAATCTCTTTATCTTTCTAGGATTACATCACAAATTTAAATCTGATAGGACTCTTCTCAGTTTCTTGTTCTTGCGTTCTTATTAGGCTTCCTTTGCGAATTGGGCTGCTGCAAGGCTTCTCTATAAGTTGGGCTTCTACTACGAATTGGGCCTTCCTACAAAATTTCCCCGACTTCAGGCCCGGATTTGACTTCGATGTAGGTTGAATCTATGAAAGTTCAAAACACGAAAATTGTAGCTTTCTCTCTTATCTTTCCAGTGAGTATTGAATCCGCCCAATCGGATCTCGGATACAAGAGTTAGGCCCAAATTACTAAATGGTGCCAAAACTGTGAAAAATCATCGGATTTGCCTTGCTTTTTCTCCTTATGCCTTCTTTCATGCCCTGCACTGAAATACAAAAAGTATGAGTCCAACTAAATATTAATTCAGTATAAAAGACAGAATATTTGGGGATAAAAATATGATAAATTTTATTCTCATCAAATCTCGCAACACATAAACTTTGCCCGTCTTCGGGCAAGACAAAACTCAAGGAAAAATGAAACAAGAACAAACTAACTATCCTACCGATTTTTAAACTCAACTCTCCTTCGTCTTTCTCCATGAATATTCTAGGTTAACTATTGTAAACCGTTAAATCAACACAACCAAGTCATACACGACTCATTGATAAGTCAATCCAATTTTTCCTACTGCAAACCAGGTAGTAAATCAGGGAAAACCTCTCTTTTTATTTTCTTTTGTTTTTTCTTTTTCTTTTTTTTCAGGAGTGAAGGCATTTTATGCTCCATCTCACTTTTGGATCACTTGGGTAATAGGTGCATTTTATGCTCCGTCCTACTGTTGAATTTGTTGGCTACTAGGTGCATTTTATACTCCATCCTACTATTGAATTACTTGGTTGGTAGGTGCATTTTATGCTCCATCCTACCAATTGTAGCAATGGTAAAACAACTACCCCAAAGCACATGCAATGTGTATTTAAAAAACATTGAACCCGGACCATTTTCCAGTTATGCCTTGGACCTTAGAGATTGATGAGTAAAACTAGAAATTTACATATAGCTCCTAGACTAGATTATAGTATTGCACTAGGTATTGGATTCGGTTGTCTTTGATATGCCAATCAGTGATATCCATTAAGGGTTAAAACCTGGATATGTTGGGGCAGTCTAAGAATTCATCTGAGTGGGGGATCATACTCATAGGATTGGTCATTTTGTTGAAAAAAGTGAATGATAAGGTTCACAGTCTCTCTGATGGAAACCTAAACTACTGGCAGTGGATTTCAACTATGTTTGAGATTTGATTTTGCAAAATATATATATATATATATATATATATATATTATGTTTTATAAAAAATGTTTGCAAAAGGTTTTAATTCCTGAGATCCATTCGAACAAAGAGTGTGACACTATACCATGCAGCCAGGGGAGAGGTACTTCCCTATCAGCCAGTGTTGTGATCATTATGGGCTGAGATATTAAGTTTAAGAGATCATTATAGGGTTGATTACTCGATGGGCTTTAACTTACTTAAGTCCATTATCCATGGATTTTCATAGGATGGCTGAATTCAATTATCATTTAGGTGTAAATGTTTGGCCCATATTAAGCCCATAGTGATGTACTCAGGGGTTCACTATGTTTAGTAGTAAATTCAGTTAAGCCCTTTCATAAAAGTTGGGCCGAATCAATGTGGATTTTTGTGAAGTCATTGTAGGGTCTCAAACCATAAAATCAAACTTAAGTTGGCTATGCAACATCTTGGGTCGTAAGCCTTTGAAAGAAATGGGCCTAAGGCCCACAACTAATAAGATTAAGTAGAATGTCACATGACAAATTAAGTGGTCACATCTGGGTTTGGAAATCGGTATGGAGCACCTATCCTCTTAAGAGAATAAGGCTTATCCCTTAATAAAGTTTAGATCCAAGTTAGATTTGAATAATCTCCGAATTTGATTAGGAGAGTGCTCCATAAAGAGATAAAATAAGAAGAGGGCAAACCAGACTAGGACACCACTTTCTCTTCTTCTCTCCTCTTTTCTTTTGTCTTCCAAGAAACCCTATCATGGCCTAGGCTTTCAAGGATTGATAAAGATTATTTTTCTTCTGATTTTTTCAAGAAAAAATCATGAAGAATTTCAGGCTCGCCCCCAGTTCAAACTAACCCAAACCGCCCATTCATGTTTGGGTTGGTTTTCCCTTAAGATTGTTAGTTCTAGGTTAATTGTTCATTGACCTAATCAAATCGGTTCAGTTGAGCAAGATCCCTACAACCAAACCAACCTAACTCATGAACACCCCTATAATGATATTTGCAATTAGAGGTGCTAGAGCAAATGCCTTAAATTCTCTTCTTTTCCTTCCCCGTTATTTTTGAACCCCATGATTAGAAAATGTTGTTGTTGTGGTTAATTAGGAAACGTTAATGACCATTGCTATTTGTTTTATGTCTAAATTCTAAAACTTGTTTGCTCAACTTTGAAAATAATCTTGATTACCATTTGAACACAAAAACAATATAAAATCTCTTATAACTGGCAGAAATCTAGGTTTTTGGGTGAATCCAACCAAAACTCTAGTCACCTCCTTTACTAACTAGCTATAGAGAAGGTGAATAAAGAATTTAAGAAGAAGAAGATGAAGAAGAAGAAGAAGAAGAGAGTGGGGGACAAGTTGAAACTTTAATAAAATATGAGATGCATGTGATGTCATGTATAAATGGCTCTGGATGTTTTGCTAATAGAGGGCTTATTTGTGTCAAGTGGGACCACCCTATGAAGACCCATCATTTATAGTTAAATGATCCTTGAATCCAGCCACCCTATGAAGACCCCAAGGATAATGGATTTAAGTAAAATATAGCCCATCAAGTAATCAACTCTTAATAGTCTCTTACAGTTAACCTCTCTGCCTATAATGATCAAACACTGTCTAACATGGAAGGAACTCTCTCCTGACTGCAAGATGCATTGTCACGCTCTCTGCTCGGATGGAACCCGAGAATTAAAAATAAATCAAAAAATCACAATTTAACAATTCTAAATTATATCAGAATATAATCATAAAAGTTTCATATCAATTCACCCAAATCTATGAACCGATTTCTCAGAAAAAATGCTAGCTGCTCAAATCGGCTAGACTGGTTCTTGCCAATTTGAGTATTGGTTCAGATCTAATTTATTTCAGTTCAATATTGAACCTTTGATTCTAATAACACTGAAGGAAGTTAGAATCCATTATATGGATGGCCAAACCATGCTTGACGGTTGGGTGAAAGTTAAAAAAAATTTCTTTAACCTTCAGGGAATCATATTCCCTGATTCCAAAAAACTGCATTTTTCTAAGATCAATCTTGTACTGAAACCAGACCAGATTTGAAACCAAACAAGAGGGACATGTATACCTGATACGGATTCCATAGATGTAGCTCCCAAGGTGATAGTTCACGCCCAAATCAATTCCTAAAACCCGCTTCCACTGGAGATGGCACAGCTTAAAGTGAAGTCGGTTCAGTAACGCAATTTTCAGCAAAACTACAATCCAACACCATGGATCAAACAAGGGAAGTGAGCACGATTTTTCTCTATAATTTTCTTGCAAAAATCAGAGAAAGAAGTTATCAAGATCAGTCCCAGAAGTTGATATTGAACTAGGGTTTCTTGGGTGACAAGAGGAGAAGAGAGAGGGATGAATTGCAAAGTGTGATTTGAAGCAGTTCTATTTCTCCTTTTTGTATCCTTTATAGAGCACCTCTCCTAATTGAATTAGGAGATTTATCCAAATCTTTATTTGGATCTAGACTCTATCAAGAGATAGGTCTTATCCTCTTAAGAAAATGGGTGTTCCATACCCATATCCAAACCCAGATTTGCCCATGTTACATGACAGTTTAAGCAATCATGTGACATCTTGATTAATCATATTAATCAAGGGCTTTAGGCCCATTAGTTAAGTGGCTGACGACCCAAGAGTGTTGCTGGCTTATTTAGGTTAGATTTGTATGGCATGAGACCCCACAATGATCTCAGAAAAGCCCACATGGGTTCGACTCAGCCTCTGTGAAAAGGCCTGGCCGAATTCACTACCAAACACAATGAACCCTTGTGCTCGTCACTATGGGCTCAAAAAGGGTCCAACATTTATAGTTAAATGATCCTTGAATCCAGCCATCATGTTAAGACCCAAGGACAATGGACTTAAGTAAGATAAGACCCATCAGTTAATCAGCCCTTAATGGACTCTTACACTTAACCTCTCAACCCACAATGATCAAACACTGCTCAACAGGGAAAGACCTCTCCCCTGACTGCAAGGTGCAGTGTCACACTCTCTACTCAGATGGATCCTAGCAATTAAAACCTTTTGCAAACACTTTTCTTAAAACATAATATATTTGTGTGTGTGTGTATCATATAAATATATTTTGTAAATCCAAATCTCAAACATGGTTGAAATCCACTACCGGCAATTTAAGTTTCCATCAGAGCGAGTGCAGTTCCGATCATTCATTTTGTCCAACAAAGGGGTCGATCCTATCACTATTATCACCCACTTAAGTGAATTCTCAGGCTGCCCCAACATACCAAGGTTTTGACCCACAAATCATCTCACTGATTAGCATATCAAAGACAACCCAATCCGACACCCAATGCAATACCATAATCAAGTCTAGGGGTTATGTGTAACTTCCTACTTTTGCTCATCAATCCCTAAGGTCTAGGGCATAACTGGAAAATGGTTTGGGTTTAGTGTTTCAATCAAACACACACCTACATGTGTTTTGTGTCTAACCCTAGCAACTGAGATAGGCTGCTCCAACTACTTTGGCAGCACATCAGTGTCAGCCTTGGTACAAAAAATTCTCCAAGTCTATCCAACGGGTGAGAACATTCTAAACTAACACAAGTCCCATAAGTGTCTAGTTTAAGGAGTAATTTCACAGAAACATACCAAAGTCAACATGAAATAATAATGTCTTTTTATTCATTTACAATAAATATATTTATACATCAATCTAATTAGAGGTAAGGGCAAACGCGGTCTAATAGTTGAATATGGTGGAGTGGTTACAAACCAAAACCTCGGTACTTTTCAGCATAGCATACCTACTAGCTCTCATACTGGAATCAGTATTTTCCTGGTTATCTACCCATGGTGCAGTTTAGTGAGACCTTACCTTCTCCAAGGTCATTGATTTTTAACTGGATACAAATTCAATGCACTACTATCCTTGAGGTTATTCAATTTCAAGCCCTTTAAAATGAAACAACACATTGGATGGTTTGGATTAAGATAGTTTATGAGAGGGTGGGAGGGAGGGAGAGAGAGAGAGAGAGAGAAAGAATTTTGCTAACTAAATACAAGTATGCTATATTTTCAATGCCCACGTTATTTTTAATATTGCCATCTTAGCATGCCAGGTGTCAGGTTCAAATAGTACTATGCCATGTCACCCATAAATAGGGTTGTGTTGTGGAGTTAGAGGATGAATATATTTGTCCAAGTGGGCCAAAATCAAACATCCTACAAAATTTTCTCATCAACCAAATGTTGGAAGAAGATTTTGTAGGATAGTGGGTCTTAACAAACAAACACAATGACAAAAAATGAGAAAATAATATTTTCCTTTCTCATCACATCCCATCTCATCTCACTATTTCTTGGAATCAAACAGACCATTAAGGATAATGAGCCTAAGACCCATTACTAATATGATTAGTTAAGGCATCACATGATAAGTTAAGTTGTCATCTGATTTGGGTCAAAACTAGGCATGGTTCAAGGTATGGAGCATCTATCCTCTTAAGAGGATAATGCTTATCTCTTGAAAGAGTCCATACCCAAAACATATTTGGAAAATACCCTATTTAGATTAGGAGAGTGCTCCTTATAAGGGGGTTAAGATGAAGAGGGTAAACAAAACTTGTTTTCTTTACTCTCTTGCTCTCTTCTCTCCTATAAACTCTATCACAACCAAGGTTTTTCAAGAACTTATTTCGATTAGTTTTTGCAAGAAAAACAATGAAGAATATCAAGCTCACACATCCCATTCGATCCAAGCAAGTTGGATAGTAGATTTGTAAAAACAAGTGTTGTTGAATCAGTTTCTTCCATACACTACGCCATTTTCAGTTGGAGGCCAATTTTAGGATTGTTATTGGGCGTGAACTTCCACCTTGGGAGTTGTGATTGTGGTCTCCATATCATGTATAATCTCCTTTCAATTTGGTTTCAAATCTGATCTGGTTCAGTGCAAGATCGATATAGAAAAATGCATTTTTTCAAAACACCGGGAAATCGGCTCCCAAACGGGTTAGAAAATTTTGCCCAGCCAGCCAACACTATTTGGCCATCCATGAGATGGATTGTAACCCATCTAACAATATTTAAGTAAGGACTTTTTGCTTTGACAACCCTTAAAGTTCGTAAATGAGGAACATTTTCACCCTGAAATTATGATGGAAAGGCTATATTAAGCCAAAAGGGATGACATTGCCAATGTTTCCGTTAATGAAGCATCCTTACGTGTCACTGTTCAAGTCACTTAATTTACTTAATTAACTTAGTTAATTTGATAACTTAATTTTGTTTATTTAAACTAATTTACTTAAATGGTCTATACTCTGAAATCTGAGCAGTTGTCTTGAGTAACTGAAAAAAGGGGAAAAGAAGGGCGAAAGATAAGGTGGTTAAACGTCTGTAGGGGCTGCCTACATACCCTCTAACGAAGGATTAATCCTATGTAGTTCACTGGACCTAGAATTCCAACAATAAGGAAGAAGAGTGGACAATGACTGGATAGCGAAAAAGAGGGAGGGAAGGAGATAGGGGAACTGCATTAATAGTGGCTCATGGGTAATGGGTTCCAAAAGTTCCCTTGAAAAGGGTAGGAAACACTTATTTATAGTCTTTGTGTGCACATTCCATAAGCTTCTTGGAATGTTCGTTTTACCCATTTACCCTCTCATTCTGGAATGTTCTTTTTATTTATTTAAAACATGTGATTAAATCATTTTCTAGATTTTCCTATTAATTAATCATTTCCTACTTTACCCTTTTGTTCCATAATGTTTCTTGTTCAAATCATCATATGTTTATTTCCATTCATGAATGTGCTTAGTTAGATACTCCTTTGCTTCAAGAATGTTTGCCTCTTCAATTGTGCAAATTTTACCTCTTATTTAGATACCCCTTTCCTTATTAGTGAAATGATTCTCCTTGATTTGCGGTTGACTTTCTTGTGTTTTCTGCATCCAATGAGGTTTTGGGGTGTGCCTATCATTGTTTTTGTGTATTTGGGGTTGTCATTGGCATAAAATATAAATTTGACTCACTAATAATAATTATTTTGTCTTTTCTTAGCTTTAATTGGAGGTATCTTTGGGTTTTTGGAGATTTTTAAATCGGCTTGATTTCATTGGTCTAGGCGTTTGAACATGTCAAGCATGGGTCTAATATTAGCCATCACCTTTTAGAGGTCTTAAGTTGGAACAGATGAAGTAGTGATTGATTCTCACACATCAAAATGATCTTTCTAGTTTAATGGTCAAGCGGGTGAATTAGGTATTGAAATTTGGCGTGTTGGGGTTTTTTGGGTCTCTCAATACAGTGATAAGGTCTGATTAACCAAATATGGTTAGGATGGTGGGAATATACAGCTGATAAGCTTTAATTAGCGTAATTTGTTGAAATAGAATCTTGGCTTGATGGTAAGATCAAATGAGGGAACTTTGGAATGAAATTTGGTGGGTGGGTGACTTTTTGGACATCTCAAATCTAATAGAAGTGATGGATATTTGATCAAGGTGTGGGTTGAATAATTTAGTTTGGGTCCAGGCATAAGCAGGGCGGTAAGGCAACAGGGGGATGGTCTTCTTGAAAGGGTGTAAATGACTAAGGTTTGATGTGGAGGAGTAAGAAAACTACTAAAGAGTATGGAGTAGAAAGTTATGGAAGTTACGGAAGTTTGTATGCTAGGATTTTAGAGACAAGTCTCATCCTTGGGCTCTGAATCTTTCCCTTTTATAGAGGAGATCCCGAAGCCATAAGGAGAAATGTCCAAATAAGGACTTTTCCTTGATAAGGTAGGGGATCAAGACTCTCTGGTTATGATTGGGAAGATCACATTGAGTTTTCACCATGTGTCAATGGGAATCTTCTTGGATTAGGATTTCCTTTTCCCTTAGGATTCTTAGGTGGTGCATTTCAGCTACGATCCCTTTATGGGTTATTGACAACCACATTTTAAGGATAAGTTCTTCTAAATGTGTTGACCTGTCTAAGTAGCACGGCAGCCACGATAGGGTGAATCGTTCGTAGCCTATCACATAGAGCAAGGGAGTGTGCTTCATTCTATCAGCTATATCCTCCCTTTGGATAATGTATTTAACTCATCACAAGTGTGGGAAACTTGCTTCTGTTGTTCTAAAGCGTTCTCTAGCTATCGAGATTGTCTATGATGACTAATGATCATTAAACCATCGTTTGGCACAATGCTTATCCCAATCATTTTAGTAATCTGTTTCACACCATCAAGACCCTTATCGCAAGGTGGACCCTTCATGTGCTTGTGGTTTAAGTCCCTCATTGCAATCACTACAATGTTGAGTTACATGTACATACACTAGGTTTTAATTTATGTTTTATCAATCAATAAGGAGGCTTAAAATGGAACCTGATTTATTTAATGATCGAATGGAGGAATTGGATCATGAAATTTAACGTAATAGGGTCTTTTAGGTTTATGAACATAGTAGTGAGATTTAATTGATTAAAGAAGGCTGGAACAATAGAGATCTATGGTTGATAAGCTTTAATCAACGAGATTTCTTGAAATAAAAGTTTTGTTTGATCAATGGTCAAACGAGGGAATTTTAGGATGAAATTTAGTGGTTAGGAATTTTTGGATGTCTTGAATCTAATGGATCTTTGATCAAATGTGTAGATTGACTGATTTAGTTCAAGTTAAGGTTTTTGCTTATGGCTCACCAACCAATAAGAAGGTCTATAATGGAATCTTACTTATTTGGAAGGAAATGTATGAATTTAAGGTTGAAACTGATGGGTGGTTTATTTTAAGGATTTTGGCCTTGGGATATAACTTTTTGTGTGATTTAATTGTGAACGTCAAATTAGAATCTGTATTGATCATATGGTTAAACAAGGAAATTTTGAGATGAAATTTGGTGTATATATGTGGATTAAGGTGAGGAGTTTGGTGTATGGTTTAGATCTAAGAAAGAATTTGTTGATATTGGTTTTCTCGTTCTATTTGTTCAAGGTCATTGAAATTGAATCTTGGCATTTTTAAGGTTGAGCATTGTAAATTTGAGGTGGGATTTGGTGGGTTAATCATATCTTAACATTCTTGAAGCATTGAATGTATTGGATTTGATTTTGTGGAGTCAAGGTTGGAACGTTGCATAGGTCGGGACCGTTAGAGAGAAAATTAGTATGATGAATGGTGAATCTTTTGAGTTTGATAGTAAAATTTTACACACAACTAAATTATTGTTTCTTGTCTCTAAAAATAGTATTTGATCAAGGTACTAAAACTTATGTAGTGTGAAATGTTGATCTTAATTAATTTGGTTTACTTATTCAATTTCTTAATTTACATCATCATCATCATCCAGGTCTTATCCCAAATATATAGGATTATCTAAGACAAATTAGGATCCATATCATGAGAGTTTGGTAAAAGTTTTGATACTAATTGCTAACCTCATGCACTTTGTCCATTATATGGCTTGGGACTGCAATGTAAGGCAAGTTCACACAGTTAATTTCTTAATTTACATAGTCGACTTAATTTACTTACTTAATTGGTATTTGATGCTGCACGATTTGGGCACTCCTAGATGGCTGTGACTTGGCTCCTAGTTGCGGCGAACAGCACCTGAGAGGAAGAAGGAGGTGAACGGTTCCCGGGGAGCTCTCCCGGCGGCAACACTCCGAAGGCTAAATTAGAACTCTGAGGAAACTCAAAGAAGACACACAGAGAGTTAAGAGTGTTGAAAGTGTTAGTTTCAATACCTTTGCTCCGTGAGGGTCGGGGTCCTTTTATACCAGAGCTCGGTCACATCAGGCATAACTGCCACTGTCCTAGCCATTACTGCCAGGGCAGGGGTGGCAGGTGCAGGCTGCTACTGCAAGGTATGGACCCGACAGGCGTGCCATTCTTTTTAGAGACGGCGGGCAGAATGCCGCCTGGTAAGGGATCCGAGCAATGCCACCGGATCCGGTAGGTACGGATGTTAGGTAGATCTCCCTGTAGTCTGCCGAGCTACCGTACCCCGAACCACCTGGGACAGGTTTGCCTTGCACTGAGGTGCCGAGGTACACCGAGGTGCCCACACTGGGGGCGAGCCTTAAGCAAGTTCGAACAGGAGTCTCGACGGTGCTGCCCCGAGGTGTTTCTCCCTCGGGACACTTAGCCAAAAGTCAGGGTGTTCCCTTCTTAGGAAGGGAGGGCTCGGGGCCCCTTAGGAGGAGCTCGGGTCGTAAGGGGAGCTCGGGGAGCTCCGCCTTCAGGCAAGGAGCGAGCTGGGCCTTGCTTCTCAGCGGGATGTCACACCCGCCGGGTCGCTTGGTTGGGCTTCGGCGAGCTAGTTACACCGAGTTGTGGCCAGGCTGCCATGCTGACTTGTCGCTTATGCTAGGTCATATACACGTGTCCCCGTGCTACGAGGTCGGGCCAAATCACCCTACATCAATTGCCCCCCACTCCCCGTGCTAGGGGTGTTGACCTAGCGCGGGGAGTCCACAATCTACCGGGTGGATTTGGTTTGGAGTCCAAACTTTCTTGCCTGCCAGCTCATAGGTTGGACCAGTTTTCTGCTTGGTTCTACCAGGCGCAGTTCGGGTCACGTACGGTCTACGAGCGGACATCACGCGAGTTATAGACTCCGCGGACGTCAAAAAAATGCGCTAAACTGATTTCGCCTCGAAGGTCGTGCAACCGGTTTTCATGAGGACCGTCAGATCATTTTGATCTTAACCGTTGATGACTGCGTATAGTGGCTATAGGGGGTCCTGGCCAATTTCCTTCGCCACAAATCTTCAGCTGTAGTTTTGAGCTCGTGTCCAAAGCCTCCAGCTTGGGTCAGTTCTTCTCAGTCCGGTCCATCTCTTTTCAGTGAGTCACCCTAGCTCCTCTTCGGTTCCATTATGTCTTCCTTTGATAGCCAGTTAGATGAGCCCGAGGCGGGTACCTCGGCTCCGGGTAACCCTACTGGAGTCCAGTCCCCTGAGGCGCGGGTGGCCTTGGGTAACTTGGCATCCACCTCTCACCGAGGTCGGATGGCGAACAGGTTCGTGCCTTCCACTATGACCCTGGAGAGGCTCCGTCAACTAATTCGACAGTATAACTTGCCTAGGGAGTACACCTACAGTTTACCTGCGGGGAACCTCCCATGAGAGCACGGCCCTGACGAGGTCGGGATCTTCCGAGAGCAGCTCATAGCTGGGTTGCGCCTTCCCTTCCATCCACTCATAGTGGAGGTTCTGAAACACTTAAACGTTACGATAGACCAGCTTCACCCGAACTCGGTCCGTAACGTGATCAAGACCATCTCTCTCTGTTACGAGTATGTCCTCCTCCTTGACTTGGACATATTATGTTCTCTCCTTACCATTAAGAAGAGCGCTTCATGCGTTCTCCCCGAGCACAGGAGGGCTTACTACTTGTCCCCTCGCTCGGGATTCAAGTTAATGCACAAGCTTCCTAGCAAAATCCCGGCCTGGAAGCAGGACTACTTCGTAGTCCGGAACCCCGCGGGGTGGCCCTTCCCTACTAACTGGAGGGCGGCTATCCAAGACCCTGATGTCATACTTGACAAGAAGACCAGGGAGGCATTCCAATCGTGGGTTGAGGTCGGTTGTGATTTCAAAGTTTATATCACCGAGGGTATGCTCTTCCAGGCCGGCTTGTGTCCAGGTAGGTAGCTAGTACTTTAGTTGTTTGGCATGCTCCTTTCTTCTACTCGAGTACTAATGCCGAGCTCTGTTGCAGGTCCCATGGAGGCAGACAAGTTCAAGGGAGATCGGCTCTTCAAGCATATGAAGGGGAGGAAGAAGTGGGTTGCCAAGAGAGCCCATATCGAGTCACTGCCAGCTCCCACTCCCGAGCCTGAGCTTCCACCGGTTCCATCTTCCGAGCCCGAGTGCCCTGGGGCTCCTCCGATGATTGACTTGGAGGAGTCCATAGCACCAAGGGAGCTTGAGACCTCAGCTGAGCCCGTTACGAGGGCAGTAGCTGAGGTCTCCGCAGAGCCCATCCGCACAGCCAAGACGGCGGTCTCCATCTCAGGGAGCCTAGGTGAGGGCCGAAGTATCTTGGTACCCCAGTGTGGTCTTCGGAAGAGTAAGGGGGCCATTTACTCTGAGGAAATTTCAGTATGGGCCAAAATGCTCAGCTCGGACCCCGGGCTGCCACCCACACGATGGTGGTAAGTTCACTTCTCTTCCCTTTTCTTTCATATACACATTTCTTCGGTACTAACTTCCTTTGTCAGGCGAACTCCGCCATGCACACCCTTGCTCTTCAGTTCGAGATGAACCTGAAGCGGGCTCTGACCACCGAGGAGTCTTCCCACGCTGCTCATACCGATCTGAGAGTAGCTCGCGAGCAGATCC
>NW_010729263.1:988149-1008232 GCF_000365185.1 Nelumbo nucifera
AATCCGATAAATTTGATGCCATTCTGGGGGAGGCCTACCGCAAGGGGTTCAAGCTCAGCAGGTGGCTGATAAGGCCCATGTTCCCCGAGCTCGACACAAGCGCCATCACCACCTCGCRAATCACGGATGAGATAGCTCGGCAAGCCACAGAGGATCCGGATTCAGAGGAGGAGTATGGTGAGGAGGAAGCAGATGCCCCTGATCAGCTTGAAGCTCCCGAAGAGGTCTCGCGTGAAGATCCTCCAACGTGATTGCCTTTATATTACGAGCCTACGAGCTCAGTCTTTGTAGTTGTGTTTTTTTTTGTGAAGCTCATTGTGATGCTCGTTGTACAAAACTTGTTAATGAAATTGATCTTTTTCCAAGTGTTGTCTTTTTCCAAGTGTTGTCTTGTCCGAGCTATCATGGTTGAATGTGCGAAGTGATTGACATAGTAGAGCATAGTAAGGCATATGCTCGAACTGTCTTGTGGTGTACTCTGAAGTGATTGACAGTAAGGCGTAGTAAGGCATGTGCTCAAACTGTCTTCTGGCATACACGGAGGTGACTGACAGTAAGGCATAGTAAGGCATGTGCCCGAACTGTCTTCTGGCATGCACCGAGGTGACTGACAGTAAGGCATAGTAAGGCATGTGCCCGAACTGTCATCTGGCATGCACCGAGGCGACTGACAGAAAGGCATAGTAAGGCATCTGCCCGAACTGTCTTCTGGCGTGCACCGAGGCGAGTTAAGCGTCGCGGAATTTGCCGATCTGCGAGCTCTTTGGTCAGCTCGGTGTTTTAACCCCTCAGAATTCATCTACGTCATCCGTCTTGGATTTTGCCCATGGCATAGGAGCGACTGGGTTTTATTGCGCCGAGGTCTTTGTTAGCTCGACATTTTGGCCCTTGAGCATAGAGAGTGACTCGTAGTCCACTAAGTTATTTATAGATAATACTGCCTTGGATTGACAATATTCCATGCCTGAGGTACTTGTTTCCCTTCCAAGGTTTCGAGCTCGTATGTTCCTTCCCCGAGCACTCGCTTTACTCAGTAGGGTCCTTCCCAGTTCGGACCGAGCTTGCCAACACCAGGCTCAGGCACCATAAGCTTACGGAGAACTAGGTTGCCAACGCGGAGAGTCCACTTTTTGACCCTGGCGTTATAGTACCGAGCTACCCTTTGCTGGTAGGTCGCGGTCCTGATGTATGCAAGGTCCCTTACTTCGTCAAGCAAGTCGAGGTTGGTACGTAGCTCGTCTTCATTTGCCTTATCATCATATGCTTTTAATCTTAGCGAGGGGACTTCGATCTCGGCTGGAATGACTGCTTCAGTGCCGTAGGTGAGGTTAAAGGGGGTTTCTCCTGTGGCGGTCTTTTCCGTGGTACGATAGGCCCACAATATGCTAGGCAGCTCTATTTGTGACTTCCGTCTGACCGTTTGCCTGAGGGTGCGCCACTGAGGTGAAGTCTACTGAATTCCCATGTCTTGGCACCAATTTTGGAATTTGATGTCTTCGAACTGCTTACCATTGTCGAAGATCAGTACCCGAGCTAATCCGAAACGACACACTATGTTCTTCCAAAAGAAGTTCTGCACGTTCTGGGCCGTGATTGTTGCGAGAGGATCAACTTCGACCCACATTGTGAAATAGTCAACTGTCACCACTAGGAACCTCCTTTGTCCTATTGCTGGCGGAAATGGCCCGAGTAGGTCAATCCCCCATTGTGCAAATGGCCATGGGCTAGTGAGGTATTTTAGGTTGATAGCAGGTTGGTGGTGGATGTTGGTGTGCTTCTAACACTTATCGCATTTTTTGACGAGCTCAGTCGCATTTGCCTTCATTGTTGCTGAGTAATACCCCTGTCGTAGTGCTTTCTGAGTGAGGGCCCTGCCCCCCAAGTGTCCACCGCACAGGCCCTCATGAGTATCGCGGAAGACGAGCTCGGCTTCAAAGGGTCGCAGGTAGCGTAGGTAGGGGAGTGTGTAGCATCTTCTGTACAGTCGTCCGTCTATTATGACGTATTTGGCTGCCTGACGCTCTACCCTCCTGGCGGCTTTATGATCTGCGAGGAGGGTCCTCGTAGCAGGAAGCTCGTGAACAGATCAATCCAGCTCGGCTCTGCTTGAACAATGGGAGCGACCTCCTCTGCCCCCCCGAGAATGCTAGGCCGAGGCAAGGTTTCTTTATACACGGTTATCATGGTGTTATCGCCAGTGCTGGCAAAATGAGACAGGGCATCGGCCTCAGCATTCTCTAATCTCGGGATTTGCTGGATGAAGTATGACCAGAAGTTGAGCAGAGCCCCTCTTACTTTGGCCAGGTATGCTACCATGGTTGGCTCGCGGGCTTCGTATTCACCCATCACCTAATTTACCACGAGCTGGGAATCGCTGCAAGCGACGACGTGCTTGGCTTTCACTTCCCTTGCCAGTTCCAGCCCGGCTAGCAGCGCCTCGTACTCTGCTTCGTTGTTGGATGCCGTGAACTCAAAGCATAGTGCGTACTCCAGTTTCACACCGCTTGGCCCGTACAGAACAATCCCAGCTCCGCTGCCCTGCCGATTTGATAATCCATCTACGTGAAGGATCTAGGGTTCTTCATCCCAGTTCGGGTTTGGCCCAACTAGGAGAGATGTCGCATTAGTTGCTACTTCACGGGGCTCGAGTTCACCGGCCCGAGAACCCCAGGATCACCCGCGCTGGGGACCTCGTGTTCCACCGGCCTAGAGACTTCGGAACTGAAAGTACATTCTGCGACAAAATATGCTAAGGCTTGGGCCTTGATAGTAGTTCGCGGCTTATACTGGAGTTCGTATTCGCTGAGCTCGATGGTCCACTTCGTTAGCCTTCTTGAGACCTCGAGCTTGAGCAAGACTTGCCTCAGAGATTTGTTGGTAAGGACAATGATAGTGTGAGCTTGGAAGTACGGGCGGAGCTTTCGGGCCGCTATAACCAGTGCATAAGCTAACTTCTCTATCTCGGGGTACCCCGTCTCTGCTCCCTGCAATACTTTACTAACATAACAAACGGGTCGTTGGACCTGATCTACTTCTCTTATCAGTACCGAGCTGACGACCTCTTCGGGTCGGGTTAAGACTGGGATGCTGGCAAGGTGCCTTTTGAGCTCGTCGAACGCGAGCTGGCACTCTTCAGTCCATTCAAAACCTTTGTTTTTTATGGCCTTAAAGAAGGGCAAGCAGCGATCTGCTGACTTGGACATGAAGCGGCTTAGGGCGGCTAGCCGGCCGTTCAACTTCTGAACCTCCTTTAATTTTCGGGGTGGTCTCATTTCTAGGATGGCCTTGATTTTGTCCGGGTTGGCCTCAATGCCTTGCCGGTTAACGATGTACCCTAGGAATTTACCCGAGGTGACACCAAAGATACACTTGTTTGGATTTAACTTCATATTAAATCTACACAAAATTTCGAAGACTAAATGTAAATCTTGTATTAATTCATGTGAAAATTGGGTTTTGATGACCATATCGTCTACATAACACTCTACCTTTTTGCCAATTAGTGGCTCAAACAGTTTGTTTACAAGTCTTTGAAAAGTGGCCCAAGCGTTTTTCAACCCGAAAGGCATGACCTTGTAACAGTACAAGCCAAACTCGATTATGAAAGCAGTTTTCTCTTCATCAGCTAGGTCCATCATGATCTGGTTGTAGCCCGAATAGGCGTCTAGGAAGCTCAGCAAATCGTGCCCCGAAGTCGCGTCCACTAGACAGTTGATCCAGGGAAGTGGGAAGCAGTCCTTTGGCAAGCTCGGTTCAGGTCGGTGTAGTCAACGCACATGCGTCATTTACCGTTGGCCTTTTTCACCAGAACGGGGTTGGCCACTCAGCTCGAGTAATGAACCTCCCTGATAAAATCGGCTGCAAGGAGCTTCCCGACCTCCTCGTCGACTACCCTCCATCGCTCTGAGGCTAGGTTGCGTTTCTTCTGTCTAACGGGCCTAACTACAGGACCAGTGTTTAGCCTATAAGTTAAAATGTTGGGGTCTATGCCGGGCATTTCTACCGCTGACCATGCCAAAACATCTAAATTTTCAAGTAAGAAACTTACCAGTTGAGATCGCAGGGGTTCCTCAATTGAAGAGCCGATCTGAAGTACCCAAGTTGGGTCCTCTGACGAAGCCGGGACGGGGATGGTCTCTTCGGTAGGTGCGGCTCGCTCCGCGAACTGCTCCGTGGGTCGTTCTAGCTTGAGGTCGTTTGCTACCTTGGCCTTTCCTTTGAGGGCGGCTACGTAGCACTTGAGGGACTCGAGCTGATCGCATCGCGTCACTCCGACTCCGAAGTCTGTAGGGAACTTCATCGCCAGATGGTAGGTGGAGACTACTACTCGTAAGGTGTGGTTGATGGGCCGACCTACTATTGCATTGTACGGTGAGGAGGTCACGACCACCAGGAATTCGTGGCTGAGCCTTACCACACTAGGCCAGGTGCTGACCTCCATGGGTATAGTGACTCTCCCTAAAGGTCTGACCTCCTCACCGCTGAATCCCACGAGTGGAGTGTTTGCGGGCTTCAGGTCGCTTTCCTGGAGCTGGAGCTGATCGAAGGCTACCTTGAAGAGAATATCTGCCGAGCTGCCCGAGTCGACCAGGGCGCGCCTGACCTCAAAGTCGTTGATCTTAATCTTTAGGACGAGCGCATCATCGTGGGGGTAACGGACTCCTCGCGCATCATCTTCGGTGAAGAAAATCAGTTCCTCCATCCTTGGCCGCTTTGGGGGGTTAAGCTCTTCCCTGGCGGCCTTGCAGGCGGACGACCGAGCTGCTGCCGAGGTGCAGCCTGTGACAATTGATCCTCCGATAATCACATGGATGGTCCCCCGGACTGGTCTCTCGTCGGGAGGCTGCCTCTACGGCTATTCTGCTTGTCTGCTGGACTCAGGAGCCTCTTTATTCTGCTCTCCGTGCCGACTAACTTTATTATTATAATTATGCTGTACAAAATTTCTCAGATATCCGCGACGGATGAGTTCTTCTATCTCATTGCGTAGGTTCTTACAATTTTCGGTACTATGATCGTGATCTCTATGAAAACTACAATACAAGTTTTTATTCCTAACATTAGGATCGGCCTTGAGCCGAGGTGGCCACTTTACATATGGGGCATCTTTGATCGCCACGAGGATGTCAGCTCGCTTTGTGTTGAGGGGTGTATAATCCCTTTCTGCTTCCGGAGCTCGGAAAGGCTGAATTGGCTTTGCCCCCCGAGCTTGATCCTTCTTCTTCTTGCTGTCACTTGGAGTCGGGGGCTCCGGTTCCCTTTTTCATTTTTCAAGGGCCTGCTCGCCCTTTTGGTTGATCTCCTCCTCTGTCCCTATGAACTGATCTGCCAGTTCGAGGAACTTGGTCACGGTCTTGGGTTGGTTGACAACCACGTGCCATCTGAACTCCTTGTGGGTGATGCCCTGCTTGACCGCAGTGAGCCGAACTGCAGGGTCTAGATCGAGTATCTGCAGGCAAGCGTCGTTAAATCATTTGATGTAGTTCCGGATGGACTCTCCTTCCCTCTGGACTATGCTGAGGAGACTTTCTTGGATCCTTGGGCACCTTTTACTGGTGACGAAGTGGGAGGTGAAGACCTGCACGAACTGCGCCCAGCTCCTTATTGAACCTGGCGCGAGGTTTCGGTACCAAGTGCGGGCTACTCCTTTGAAAGTGGTGGAGAAGGCCACGCACATGCAAGGCTCGCTCGCCCTAGCCAGATGCATCTGGGACTGAAAGGCGTCCACATAGTCGTTGGGATCAAAGGACCCATCATACTTGTCCAACGGGGGGAGCTTGAAGTCCCTTGGCATGGGGACAACAAGGAGCTCTGGTGACAGGGGGAGGGAACTGAAAGGAGCGGTGTAGCTTTTACCTCGTCCGAACTCACCTCTACCTTGCCTCTGAGCTCGAGCAGGCCGCGGGTGACAGCTTGGCGATCTTGGTGACGCCTTCGCTGCTTCTTAGCCGGCTCGGCGTTGGTGCTGCTGACCTCAGTATTACTGAGCTCGATGGGCCCAGGGAAAAGCTCGAACGTCTGTCGGTAGCTACGAACAGAGGGGCCTTGTCCCAAGTCGTCGGCCAGCACTTCAAACCGATTTTCGACAAGCGGAGGTTTGAACTGCGAGAGCTGAGGAGATACCGACCTAACCGGCTAGGAGGCCCCCGACCTGACTACAGGCAACGAGGCGGGGGTAGGGGATCTTTCTTTCCTTCCACGGGATGATACCGAGGTTTCTCCTCGGTGGGAAGGGAGTTCACTTCGGCGGTGAGGCTTGGTTGGCTGTGTAGTTGGATGCTGAGAAGGGAGTGAAGAGAATTGTTGTTGATACTAGTATTGGGACATTTGGTGTTGCGCTTGCTGCTGGTGGAACTAAAGTTGTTGGAGTTGTTGCGTTTGGGCCTGCATGGCTCGCATGCACTGCATCAGGTCTTCGAGCTGACCTTGGTTGGCCACCGGAGGGAGGATGGTGGGTTCAGCGAAGGTTGTTCCAACGGCAAAGGGTAATGGAACGGTCACGGGTGCCACCGTCAGGGGCACATTCAAACTAGGTACCCCATCCACGGAGAGGGGGACGGTGAACTGGCCGATGCAGACGGTGGGTAGCTGGAGTTGTTCCTCTGGGGTGTTCCGGCGTCCGGAATTGCTGGAGGAAGTCATAGTGATGATGAGTTCTTTGAGGGAAGTTTCACAGAAGTTAGAGGAAGGCCTTTTGAAGCGTATTCCCACAGACGACACCAAATGATGATGCACGATCTGGGCACTCCTAGCCGGCTATGACTTGGCTACTAGTTGCGGCGAATGACACCTGAGAGGAAGAAAGAGGTGAAGGGTTCCCGGGGAGCTCTCCCAACGGGAACACTCCGAAGGCTAAATTAGAACTCTGAGGAAATTCAAAGAAGACACACAGAGAGTTAAGAGTGCTGAAAGTGCTAGCTTCAATACCTTTGCTTCATGAGAGTCGGGGTCCTTTTATACCGGAGCTCGGTCACATTAGGCGTAACCGCCACTGCCAGAGCAGGGGTAGCAGGTGCAGGCTGCTGCTACAAGGTACGGACCCGACAGGCGTGCCATGCTTTTCAGAGACGGCGGGCAGAACGCCGCCTGGTAAGGGATCCGAGGACTGCCACCGGATTCGGTAGGTACGGATGTCAGACAGATCTCCCTGCAGTCTACCGAGCTACCGTACACTGATCCACTTGGGACAGGTTTGCTTTGCATCGAGGTGTCGAGGTACACCTAGGTGCCCGCACTGGGGGCGAGCCTTAAGCAAGTTCGAACAGGAGTCTCGACGGTGCTGCCCCGAGGTGTTTCTCCCTTGGGACACTTAGCCAAAAGTTGGGGTGTTCCCTTCTTAGTAAGGGAGGGCTCGGGGCCCCTTAGGAGGAGCTCGGGTCCCCCTGCATGGGGGAACTCGGGGAGCTCCGTCTTCACACTTGGGGTGAACTAGGCCTTGCTTCTTGGCGGGTTGTCACACCTGCCGAGTCGCTTGGTTGGGCTTCGACGAGCTTGTTACGCCGAGTTGTGGCCCGGCTGCCACGCTGACTTGTCGCTTATGCCAAGTCATATACACGTGTCCCCGTGCTACGAGGTCGGGCCAAATCACCCTACATCAGTATTATTTATTTTATTTACTTAATTGACTTTATGTCATCATAGACCCCTGAAATAATTTACTTAATTAACTTTATTAAAGTAAACTTTAAGGTATGAAGTGTCTTTGCAATTTCTCAAATTTAAGATTTAAAGTACCTTTTTTTTCTCCAATGTTGAGCCAAATATACTTATGTTTATTAATATTATATAATATTTTGATCATATTATAACATGTTATCCAATATCTTCCACCAAAATCCTATTTAAATCCATCGTATAATTAATGAATGAAATTTATAGCTAAAAATCTTAATGAAATCTAATAAGATTTTATTTAATAATCATAAAAAATCTATTTCAATTCGATCCAGTCTGATGATGCAGTCTGCAAATGGGATGAGCTCTCCAAAGAGCACGCCCCACATGAACCCCATGAAGATGATCTGATCCTCCGACCAAGGCACGACACGGCCCGTGGGCGGTCCGCTCAAAAGGCGGGCCAGACTGTGATAGCCTGCGGGCCGTGCTGCCCTCCTCGGAGGAAATTTTGGGGGTCGGCCCAGTAAATTTGTAAAACTAAATTATTTAACTTTCCTTTGAACTTCGGGAATTGGAAATTATTTAAAAAATTAAGAAATGGAAAATCAACGTTATCTAACACATAAATGAAAAAAAAATACTTAACCAAATTGAAATAAGAATGATGGAATAACAAATTAGAAGAAAAATAGGAATTTTATTTCATTTAAATTTGAATGGTACAAATTACAAATACAATGATTGGATCATTGGATACTTAGAAGAATGAAATATGAAAATGGAAAAAATTAATAAAATATAAAAATATATAATATGGTTACAAATTGAAAATATAAAATTATATTGTTAAAAATTTAAAAAAATCAAATAAATTAAATAAAATTCAAAAAATTTACAATAATTTGAAAAAATAAAAAATTCTATACAAATTGTCAAATTCATGAATCTCATTCATGACTTTCATCATCTGCTTCGGGTGAAATATCCGATGTAGTATCATGCCCTCCTTTGTCTTGTAATATATCTTCTGCATGTAGCCAATGCTTGAAAGAGATGCACATTTCTATGCTTTTATCGTTCATGCAACTTCTTTTGTCATCGAGCACCCTAGTACCTGCACTAAAACAAGACTCTAATGGAACTGTAGACACCGGATGGGTTAGTAGATCACGTGCCATGGCAATGAGAACTAGATAATTTTTTGATTGTTCACTCCACCAGGCTAAAATATCAAAATTATTTGATACTTCACCTAAATTAGAAAAATTTGATTGTAAATAAAAATTAAGTTCAGTAAATAAACTTGTTGTATAACTAGCAGATTTCTGCTTTCTACTTATTAAATAAAAAAGTTTTTCTCTTCTACTACTGAGCTCAAGGTCCGAAGTAAAAGAAATGATGAAAAGTTCAGATTCATACAAACTATACATTTCAAATAATAAATTATTAATTTCTTCTTTTTTATTTCCTATATCAATATTCATATTTTCACAATATGATTCAAGTAAAATATCTAAATCATCTTTCCTAATGCTAAGGTCTAATACTGTAGCTAAACAATAAAGGAGAGAAATGTTCTCCCAATATTTTTTTAATTTATTTTCCATTATTTCAACAATACATTGAAATTGTGAATTATTTCTATATTTTGCAAAACAACCACTAATTACCATTAATTGATAAGGTAAATTTCAACAATACATTGAAATTCATAAATAATTTGTTTATGAGATATGCAACTTTCTAACATAGCATAGGTACAATTCCACCTATGCTTTACATCTAATATAAATTGTTTATATCTTAAACCATATTTTTGACATAAATATTTAAATTATTGTTTTCTTGCCCCTGAACTTTATATATATATATATATATAATACAATTTCTAATTTTTGAAATATGAGTAGAAATAATATTCAAGGCATCTTGAATACATAAATTTAAGATGTGACATGTACATCTGATATGAAATAATTTACCATTTAAGCATGGTCTTAATTGAGATTTTAAAATATTTATTGCATAATCATTATTACTGGCATTATCAAAACTAATAGAAAATAATTTATTTTCTATTCCATAAGCATGCAGAGTATTTAAAATACTTGCATCAATAACTGGGCCACTATGTGGCCATTCAAGCCTAGTAAAATTTAAAATTATTTTATTCAAAAGCCAATTTTCATTAATGAAATGGTTGGTAACACAAATACAACTGATATTAAATTTGGATGTCCAAACATCCGAAGTAATTGCAACTTTAGAAAGATTTTTTAACAAAGAAATTAAATTTTGTTTATATGAATAAAAATTTTTTAAAGCATCAGTTCTTATAGCATTCTTATAAACTTTTTTATATTGTGGGTTTATAGAACTACACAACCATTTTTCTAGCTTTGGATCTTCAGCTAATATATAATGATTGTTTTGTATGTATAATATACTTAGCAAGTTCTTGCCTCATTTTTTATTGTGAATATTTAAAAGTACCAAAGCTACTCCCTCTCATAATCTGTGTTTGTATTGTTTCTCTCCCTTCATCTTCTTCTTTCTCATGTGTGAGCAAATGTTTGCCCAAACAACCCGTACCACCCTTGCTACAATAACTAATGTCCTTCCTACATTTTTGGCAAACGACCATTTTCCCTTTCCCCTCAATATCCACTACTTTGAAAATTTTTCGAACCAGGTTACTCAACTTAGATGCCCCTCCTTTTTCTTATAGTATCAGTACCGGGGGTGAAAGTTCCATTTTCATCGACATCAATCGCATCAGTGCTAACACTATCATGATGCGATTGAATATCATCAATGAAGAACATGTTGGAGAATCAATTTTCATAAGAGCCAACATTTTTTTTTAATTATTAAAAGACAAAACTTAATCTAATTTGACTTGCCCGAATTGCTGGTTCAAAATCCCAACATGATTTCAACGGTTGAAGCCTTTCAACGTCCAAGCTTCCCAAAGTGAGATACTTGACGTGGTTGAGCAAGCCTTCTTCTTGTTGAAAGTTAAAACTTCAACGATGTTGAGACTTAAGAGTTGGATAATGCAAAATGAGACAATCAGCTAATTAGAAATACTTAGATTGTAGAGAATTGGGAATGTATGAGTATGAGAGAGATAGAAGAGATTAAGAGAATTGTTGAATTGGTGTGATGAGAATGGTGGAGGATAGGGCTATTTATAGGAATTGAACATAATTTAATTGCCCAAAATACCCCAAAAATTAGATGTTATTTAATCATTGGGAGGGGTATTTTGGTCATTGTAAAGTTATTTGTAACTTTACCCAAAAAAGTCCCCCTAAACTAGTTGTTATATAGCTATTGGGGGGGCATTTATGTCAAATTTTCAACCTACCCCTAATATGGCTGTTTATAGCTGTTGGGGGGTATTTCTGTAAACCCCCTCCCCCAAAAGTTGAAACTAGCCATTGGGCCCCTTGGGGGGGGCAACGGCTATATTCCAGGCGGGCCGTGCCAGCCCGTGCTGGCCTATGGACCTCGAACCCCTGGCACAACATGGCACGGGCCTCCGATTTACACCTATATCCATACAGTGCGCCCCACATGCACCCCACGGATGTTCTCATGCTTGTCATGGGAGATGTTCTCAAATCGGGCAGAATTGGGATTAGCTGAACGCGTTCGCTGTTCAAAGGGTGTGGAACCAATGATAATGTTTCACGCCACACAGTGGACCCATGAATTTATTACCGGCGTGGAACACTATCATTGGTTTCACAGCCTTCTGAACAGCGATCGCGTTCAGCTAATCTTTGCTCAATGGGGCGGAGCGCTCCGTGGGGACTGGGTCACTGTCACTGGGGAGCCCATCCGAATTCTGCAGTTGGATAAAACGGGGGCGGGGAAAGAATCGGCGGGTTAATCTTGCTATTTATCAATAGACAAACCAGAAGCCCTTGAACCAAAGTGCTGAATATAGTTTCAGTGAAATTTTAGGGTTTCGGTGAATTGGTTTTTGAACGTCGAAGATTAAGTGCCGAGGAAAGGGATCAGGTACGCTTTTCCCCCCTCTTCCCCTACCCTCTCTGTGTGTGCTGTCAAAACAGGGCTCTCTCTCTCAAACGATAGCATAGGCTCCGCTCCGTTCTTCTTCATCATGTATGCAAGAAAATAAGGGCTCGGCCGGCTTCTCTCTTGATGATGGATGCATTCTTTGTATTCAAAATGGCATTGTACATTTTAAGTTAGTCGTATTTTGATTGTTTAATTTGGTTATTTGTTACGCTTTTTTCAAAATTTTATATTATTGATTAGTTGTTATGAGTGTTCTGTTTTTGTTCTAATTCTAATCCATCAAAACAGGTCTATAAAGGGGTGGGATTGACTATAACAATTTCTTCTATACATCTATTTCTATATTTTCGAAAATTCCTTAATTTCTCCATTTTCTATCATTATATTATATTATATTTATTTATTTATTTATTTTTTGTATTAAATCGTGACTTAACTCGTCTAGATACTGCCTGAACTCGACCGAGAGCTGGCGTTAGTTATACGGGTTTTAACACTGATTTTATAAGAGTGATGATTTATTGAACGTTGAATCATTAAACGAGTCATGGGCGCCCCACCGTGTTCATCACTCATTGTCTCAAAACCTTGTTTTCTTCCAGGAAGAGGAGACTATTTTCATGATATGATCTACAATTTCCTTTTCTTTGATTGGTCCGATAATTTCCAAATTTTCTTTTCTCCATTTTAAACCCTGGAAAGAGCTTTCCACTTCTCTGAGTACTGAGATCTTGCTCCTATATTGACTCTATCAGTTCTATTTGCTGTTCTTTTTGCAGTTGCAAATGGAAAATCTAGCTCTAGCTCCTCCAAAGTTTCTATTGGGTTCTTCACCAAGCCTCACAGGCATCTCAAGCAGGCGCCCCTTGTTTTTTTCCAATTTACCTAAAAAGAGAAGAGAGGGCATTGTGAGAACCAGAAACCTTATCTCTTCTGTAAGCCAGGGAAATGTTGATGGAACAACAAGAAGAATTCCCAGAGATGGTATATGCCTGTTCTTTTTCTGTTTCTTGAATCTTGATTTATCTTGGTAGGAGTTGCTCACTGCTCAGTGGAATGTCAAGAATCATGGTTTGCTTATTCCTTTTTCTTGTTGTTGTTGTTGATCATTGTGTCTAGTGCTGGAAAGTACTTTGAAAAAGATCACTTGTCACTGTTGGCTATGTTCTATGTGGGCAATTATAGTTGGTTATGGGATTTTATTTTTAAGGATGTGCAAACAGCTAACTGTGAATTGGGTCTTATCTGATCATGTTAGACTGTTCATAACTTCATATGACCATATTTTTTATTTGACCTAGTGTCATGGATATGCTTGCATTTTTGAGAGGATATGAAAATTGCATTTTCTGTAGTAAACATTTGGAATGGATTTACTGGTTAAGAGTTAGAGTTAATCATGCACATTTGCGGAAACTAAAGAGAAATAAAGACTAATAGATTCATATGGGCTTATTGTTTTAATTAAACAGAAAAGACATGCATTGTGTTTGGCAGGTCTTTCTATAGCTCATCAGATCAAATGTAGCTTTTGAGAGCTGGTCTTTGAATACGAAGACCATTTGGTAATGCATAGATCTTCCATATAGACCGGATTATGATATGCCTTCCTAAACTATTATACACATACACCATCACAAATGATCACCTATTAGCCCACCCTTCATCCTACAAAGTCTACCACAAGAACTTGAATTAGTAGGACATACCCTGTCCTCCATCAGTGTATAACCACCTGAGTGTACAGGAAAAGCCTAAGCTGATTTAAACAACCTCAAAATGTATCAGAATTGAATAAAATAACAGTTGTGCACATACACCTTCACAATTGATCACCTACATGGTATCAATGAAAGCTAACCTGAAACTCATTTTTTTCTGTACCCTAGATTGGCTATTCCTTCCTTTCTCCAAACATATGGCAATGGAGCCTGATAGTCTATCACAAGCAATGGTGAAATCAACTTTTTGAAGTCTGCTGAGAGTTCTGGACCAAGAAAAAAACTTCTCAGCTACCAAGTTAAATGGATTAGTTCTTCTAGAGAATGCAATGGGAGAAAGTACAGCATACATGATTTAAAAGGGCTGTTGGATCTGATGACCAATCCATGAATCAATGTATTCTATTATATGGTACACTTAGAATAAACACTTACTTTTTTTTTTGATGAATAAGCACGTACTTTGTACAACAAGATGGATGAATTGTTCTGTAGGCTCAGTTTGGGAATAGTGCAGATAAAAATATGTACATTGTAAATACAAGGTTTGGAAATACCATATATAAGGTTTTGCACTGTACATATTTGTATTTGCACTCTTCCCAAACAAATCCTTAGGCTCAGTTTGGAAAGAGTACAAATACAAATATGTACAGTACAAATTCATAAAAAATAATAGAAAATACAAGGCTTTGCACTCTACAAATTTGTATTTGTACTCCTTCCAAACTGAACCTTAAGTGCAATTCCCACTGTTTGTTTTTGTCGGGTATCCTTTGCAGATGTCTTAAATACATGAAGTGGTATTTTGTAATGGTAGAGTGGCTTTGCTGCAATGTTCCATTGAGATATAGTCCTCTGTTGCACTGGTTCGTAAAAAAAAGAAATAGTAATTGCTGTCAAAATACTTTTTCATTAGTAATGAACAGAAATTGTATAAGTTGTGATGAAAGAATGATTTAGCAACATACAGAATTGATTTGTGCAAAACACTCCTAATTATAGGCTAGAACTAGCTACCTATCCTGATGTATCATTGTATCTTGCAACCCAATCTGTTGTGGGATTGTTCCCTAGAACATCGTTTTCTGTTTACCAATTAGCTTGCTAAAGCATCGGCCTTGCTGTTAGCTTATCTTTGGGCCCATTTCAATGTAATTCTTAGCTACCTATCCTAGGATGTTACTTCCCTCTTAACATCTAAATTTCTGTGAACCTATGGTGATGTTTTTTATCCATCATACCTCCACCTTCAAGCCCCCTTCCACCACTATTGTTTTTTAGATCTAGGGATTTGGTCATAATCCCTGTCAAACTCCAAGTAATTTGGCCCTTGTTCAATCTCTCTGTCCTTATTGGTCCAGAAAAGAAGGCTATGATCATACCATGTCAGTTACCCAAACTGCAGCCATGAAAATTCAAATTAATGTAACCATGGATCGGAGGAGACCAAGTTGGTGAAGTGTGGACCCTAACCAACAAGGAGAAAGCAACAATTTGCATTACTGTCAAAACAGTATCAGTTACAAGATCTTTAACGTCTGAATCTTTAAAGCCACTCTAGTTAAGTTCTGTATATGAGTTTGTTAAACTTTAAAATTTACAGGATGCCTGTCTAATATCCTATTAGTAGATCTATTTATATCTTTATAAGTTGCGTAATAAATGAAATTAATAATTTATGTTTTGCATACTTTGTGCTTCTTTTCTGTCTATTAGCATATCTATTTATGGTTCTTGGAAGAAACACTTAGTCCCTCTTTACCAATTTTCAATAAATGATTACCTCTCCACATTTATGAGCTCTGAAAATCAGTGAAACTTTCATGTATTCTGCTTGTGCTGCAAATATGGTCTGGTGGTTGAACTGTGCTGCAAACTGTCATTTATTCTCCTTACTCCTCTGCATGACATAGTAAACTAAATCAGTCTAAAGAGTAGAAACAGTTTCAAACCAGAGGGTTCATCCTAAAGAAACTTCTGAACTTGCGGGTTTGATGATGGTTCAACAGTAAAACACATGTTACCTGTTATTTTCTTTCCTTTTGAGAGATGCCACACCATCAGTTTGATCCTTGTAAGTGGGATTGAACCACACTGACCTCATTTTTTCTTCACTCTTTGGAATGCTTATTTAAAGGACCCTACAATTCCTTCTTGGTTGCTTTAGTTGAGATTGGAGAGTCTTTCTTTATATTGACCCTTTCTTGCTACTGATTTGCCCTTCAAGCTCAATTTGGGAAGACTACAATTACAAACATGTATAGTGCAAAACCTTGTATATTGTATTTCTAAACCTTGTATTTGCACTGTGCATATTTCTATTTGTACTCATGCCAAACTGAGCCTCAAGTCTCCGCTAAATTATGTTCATAAACATACTCCCACTACATGTTTTTGTTTTGGTCTGTGCTGTAATCTGAGGATATTTGCATTCTTGTAGTGCGGGAAAGGTTAGGGATGGAGGTTTTTGCAAGTATTTCTTCTTCAAGCAGAACAGAAGTGTCTTCAGTTGGTGTTAACCCACAGCTCTCAGCACCATCCCCACCTTCTTCTATGTAAGCATGTGCCCCTCACTTGCATTCCTGCCCCTAGATATCTGCTGTTTTCTTATTTATATGGAAGGATCAATATAATGCCCCATATATTAATTTCAAAGTTTCGCTTGAAATTTGTATTTGTGGCACAAACTTTTGATTAATCTTCTGATTGTATTTTAGAGGGTCACCTCTCTTTTGGATTGGAGTTGGCGTTGGGCTCTCGGCACTTTTTTCATGGGTGAGAACCTTAATGATCCATTTGCATTCCTTATGCTCTAATATTTCTTCCTGTATAATTAAGTATTTTTACTTAAAAGTGTCCATTGTCTTCCATGTTTTACCTTTTATCTTTAACAATCTCAATGCTATGTGCCAGGTGGCGACAAACTTAAAGGTCAGTCCAGCCACTCCTGTTACCTTCTTATGTGGTATGAATTATAAAGTGTCCATTGTCTTCCTGTATAATTTTTTTGACATGATTTTGTTGCAATCACTCGAGAAATAAAAAATTTATTGTGTTTTTGATGTAAGAAATCAAGAAAGAAGAGAGAACAAAGGTAGAGGAAGAGAGGAGAAGAATTAGAGAGAGTGGGCTGAGAATCAATTATTGGATCTCATGCCCAAGCTATTGGCATTTATGTTAAATTGTAAAATTACAATTAGGTTCTTCTTTATGCTTTTTGAGTAAAAAGACTAAATTTCTCACCATTAAGGCTAACCAATTCAACAATCCCCCTCAAGTAGAGTATATATATCAAGCACATATAGTTTGAGAATATTATCTTCTTACCTGGTCTTTGGAACACCCTTGGTAAGGTAATCAGCGACTGGGCTCAGATTGTCCAAAGGGCAAGCAAGCATACTTCACCATTAGCAACAGTCCCCCTCAATGTGCTTGGTCTAGTAATGTTGAATCAGATTATGAGCGTATTGTTGCTTTATTATCACAATACATCTTCTTGGGTACATCAAATTTGAGTCAGACGATTCTTTAACCATAATCTATGCAAGTTGGCATTATTCCCAACTTCAGAGGGGGAGTGTTGAGGATTTATCATTTATTTTCTTGTTAGTTAGTTGTTATTGGGTGGCCTAAGGCCCATTAGTTTACTGCTGATTTACGATTTTTTAGTGTGTTGGCAATATCTGCCCTATTAAGGGCATACTTGACATTATACACCTTTTATTTCTTAAGTATAAAAGTTAATGGGAGAGGCAGCCATATTACTATTGGCTTCCCTTCCCTTTCTTTCACCTTCTTCTTCTTCTTCCTTTTTTACTCTCAAAACTCTTTCTTCTTTACTTTCTTTCTCTTCAGTATTTGATTTTATGTTATTTGCTACTTGGTATCACAGCCACTTTTAGAATTTCTTGGAGTTGATCCATGCAGTCCTAGTTCAGCCAACTGCATGGAGGAGTAAAGGGCTGATTGTTGGATCAAGAAATATCCAATTCTTGGATTTTTTGGTGGAATTCAGACATCAGGAGTGTGGTATGTGATTTGAAATCAAAATTAGGAAGAATTGGAGAGAAAGGAAGAGTCTTTGTTAGTGCGAACTCTTTGTTTTTGACTTGGAGTGAGGCACTTAGATTTTTTCAGGTTCCTAGAAGCTTCCTATAGGTGCAATTCAATTTCTAGTTTTGTTTTTTGGGTCTCCTGGTGAGATTGATAGCACTCTCTCCAAGGGTTTTATATTTTTAGGAGTGTGTTTAGACTTTTTGGGAGGGATCGATCCGATCTTGGAGGCTCCTTTTTTTATTAGTGTTGAGAGCTGTTTGAGAAGGAAAGGAGGGTTGTGAAGTTGAATAGAAAATGGCCAATAACCTTGGACTGAGTGTGGGACGTGCTAGTCCCTTGGGATCAGGTATTATCATGACTATTAAATTGGATGGTACAGAATGGGCACAATCAGCTAGGATGGTTATTGGTGGACATGGAAAATTGGGATATATCATTGGTGAGGAGAAGAAACCTAAGACAAATTTCTCTTGATGGGTGCAAGAGAATTATATGGTAATGACTTCACTGTGTAGTTCTATGGTACTTTCATATTAGTAGAAATTTCCTAGGGAAGACACTGCTAAGGAGATTTGGGATGGAATAGCTGAGATCTGTTCTTAGGTAGAATGTTACTAGAGCTTATCAATTGAGAAATCAAGGCGGGGAGACAAACTTCTTGCAGTGTATTTCTCTAGACTGAGAACTTTGTGGCAGGTGATAGATCATTTGGAGATTGTTGTATGGGAGAGTACTACGGATGCTGTTACTTATCATAAGCTGGTAGAGAAGAACAGGGTGTTTGAGTTTCTGATTTGGTTTAATCCCATGAGAATGTGGCTCTCTCTAAGGCATATGCCTTTGTCTTTTGAGAAGACAGTAGGATGAATGTCATGATGAGACCATCTGGGATTGAATCATCGACCATTGTTTGCAACATCAGACCTAGATCCAATGGGGATAAGGGTGGTAATGAGAATAAACAGGAGGATAGGAAGGGTGTGTGTGTGTATGTGTGACTGGGGACTCATTATGACCTTTCACTCAAACTTCCTTGGAGTCTATTGTAGCAGCAGTAGTTTGGGCTGAATTGGAAAATATGGGCAGCATATAAGGCCATGTTTGGGTTGCTGGTGGGCCTCATTCTTTTAGTTCATACTCATTCTAGGCAAGAATAACATAAGAGCGTTTCGTTACAAAATTCTTTGCATTGGCTTCATTTGTTTTAGAATGAAAAATGAGTCCATGGCATAAAAATTGAGGTAACTAGCAGCATGAAAAATAATAGTGCCTCATATTATTTTTGATAATTAATAATAGTGCCTCGTATTGCTCATTTTCATTCTTCAAAGAAACTCTATGTTGGCGGTTTATGATTGCCGGTACGGTTTTTATTGTTGGATGCATAGTAGGCTATTGTGAAATTTTATGCCAATGGACATTGATTGACGGCCATTTGGTGGTAAAAATCTATCTTGGTAGTTTTTGAGCAATATATTGTACGGTTTTATGGTGGTTTACTGTATTTTATAACTTTCTTAATATATTATCTTTATTTAATATACTATTATCAATTTAGTGAAATTGTTAGACATATTTATCAAAAAAAAAAGAAATTGTTAGACATTTTGCACTTTTTTCATGTTATTAATTTTACTTTTGATTTTACAATTTTTAATTCCATTTCCATCTTGAAGTTCCAAGGTCTTTTCTTCATTTGCACAATTGCCTACTCAATTCAACAAACTAATTTCCTTTTAATTAATTTTAAATAACTGCTAATTTCTTTTTTTAAATTCTTTTATATTTTCTCTATTCAACCAAATGCAAACGCTTTTCTAGTTTATTGTCTTTTTTCATTTCTATATTTTGTATTACTGGTGCAGGGTAGTGTTTTAAAAGCACAAGGCACAAGGGTCAATTTGTGCCCGAGGCGCAACCACAAGGTGCAAGGCAAGGCACGTGCCTTTTTGAAGCAATGTGCAAAAATGAAAAAATGCTAAAAAATAAAAAAATGTCAGAAAAATGCCAAAAAATAAAAACTATTAAACATAATATTCATAAAAAATATAACTTTAAATTTTAAAATAAATGTTTTAAAAAACCTATTATCTAAAATTAAAATACATAAACATAACATGTAAAGCATATTCAAATGTGAATTTAAAAATAAAATCAAACATATACAACATTTTGAAGCATTCAAAACCCACAATCTCTTTTTTTCTTCAATTGCGTTACTTAAAGTAGCTGATGTGATGTAAAACATATTACATTCCTGATTCTACGAGTCGCATTTGTGCCATGCCCCTCGAGGCAAGCCTAGACAAGTCCATGTTAGGGTCCTAAATTCTTGGTTTTCACACAAAAAATAATGATTTTATAATTTTAATTGCTTTTTAAGAAGATATTTTAGTAGGATGAATGAATGAACAACATTACCAAATAGGTGGTTCTTTATAAAATCATTATTTTTTGTGTGAGAACTAAGAATTTAGGACCCTAACATGGACTCGTTTGGGCCCGACCTAGTTTTTTTTTTGATGAATGATAATAAATTTATTAATTCAGAAGCAGATTTAGAGAGAGGCGCGAGCTGCAACCCCTCCTTGAATCTTACAAGTAAACTAGGAAAGAAAAGCAAGAATCACAACTGA
>NW_010729263.1:1008927-1024979 GCF_000365185.1 Nelumbo nucifera
CCCAAACAACGAAAGTAGCCAAGCCCAAAGGTCTGCAGAAAAGGGACAAGATATTAATAGGTGGTAACAATCCTCACCGTGAGCTCTACAAAGGATACACCAATTAGGAGAAATACAGAGGAAAGGTCTTCTCTTTTGTAGGTTATCTAGAGTGTTTACTTTCCCATGGAATACTTCTCAACAAAATGCCATAATTTTTTGGGGAACTGGCTTGCGCCAAATTTCTTTTGACGGAAAGGGTTGGTGAGTAGAAAGTTGAGAGATGGACTTGAAGAAAGAAGCACAAGTGAAGGTTCCATTGCTAGGCTCAAAGAAAGCAAAAAAGCGTCAAACTTTCAAAAGGGCATGCCTAGGCTGAGGTGCAAGGCGCACCAGGCGCACGCCTAGGCGTACCAAGCGCACGCCTAGGCGTACCAGGCATGCACCTTTTAAAAGGGCTGTGCCTAGGACCTAGGCGAGACGCCTACCCTAAAATGTGCCCTCACTTGTGTGCCTAGGCGTGCCTTTTAAATCACTGTTTTGCAGCCCACATGGTTGATTTGTGTTTTGTTGGTGTGGGTCTTGAATGTTTCCACTATATATTTGTTAATGAGTGTTGTATGTATATTTTGGTTGATGAAAAAAATGGAAATAAAATTTGAATCCAAATGGGCTCAAAGTTTATTCTCATTCTTGCCACAAAAAGAATTCATTTTTTTTTTTATAAAAAGCATTTTCTCATTTTATTCATTTCTACCCATTTTTGTCCATTCTAGAATTTTATTATTGGAAGGAATGAGCAAGAATGAGAGTTAAACCAAACATGGCCTAAGTTAGAGGGATATAGCTAATTCTAGTTCTTCACTAGGAGGACAACAGGTGTAGGCAGTATTGGTCATATTACTTCCTTTGCTCATATAGGTAATTCATATACCATTGCAAATTATCTCTTCACTTTAGGTAAGGAGGGACCTCCCTAGATTATAGACTCAGAAGTCTCTAAGCATATGACCAATGCATCTACCTTTATTTTTCTTCATGTTAGTTGTGGTCTCATAGAGAAGAGTCTATTCAAGTTACCTGTTCCTGTTGCAGGGAAGGGATTGGTTAAAGTGACTGACACCATTATTCTACCTTTTAACTTGCATGTCCCCAGATTACAACAACAAAGGAAGAAGGCATAGTGCATTGCTTTCTCTCTTTGTGATTGCATTAGGTAAATCAAGATTAATAGAACTATGCAAGGATGGGTTATCCACTCAAAAGTGGGCTGATTAGTTGAGTCCAAAGCACTCGATTGTGGTAGTTATTCAGTAACAGGAAGCACCTTCTTGAGTCTAGAGTAAACATGCATGTCTAACTAATAATGGGGTATCATTAGGAAAATAGTACTGGAAGAGATAGGAGGACAAGTAGGAGAACAAGGGTTAGAGAGACATAGGATGATTGTCTCTTTACTAGAACTCTCACCTTGAAGAGGGGCAGGAAAATACTCGAAATAAGGAAGTGTCTCAAGAAAATTGGCATCCTTGAAAACGAACTTCTTACTAGAAATGCTAACATGACACTAATACCCTAATTGAACTAGAGAATGCCAAAGGACACTAAATAACCTGACGATCAGATTTCAACTTGCTAGGAATATCATTCTTAGCCAGGGTTGGAAACATGGTCTGACTTAGCCCAACTCCCAAAATTCCAGGCTTTGGACCCATGTTTCTATGTTTAGGTCTAGCCTGGCTTGGAAATTTTAGGGGGCTTGGGCCCAATACTTAAAGCCCAGCCTGCAATATGTGTGAGGCGTGTGTGTGTGTGATAAATATGCATTATACTTATGTTATAAAATATTATATTTATTTTATATATTATATAATAAATTATATATTTAATACATTATATATTATATATCTATATCTATATATTAAAACAAAGCAGCACATGCTGGTAGTGTTTTTTTTTTGTTTTCCAATTCTTGAAAAACAAGCCCATATTAAGTTATTAACCCATGTGAACATTGGTGCACTCATGCTATTTGTTTTACAATGCCTAGCACCCTTTTTCATCAACCCATTAACCCAAAAGCCTACCTCTTCCCTTTTCCATTATTAACCTAGACTGTAAAAGTCCCAGCTTTTATCTTATAGCTTTGGTGTAGAGCAAGCAATGCGTGGAGGGCAGGGAATCACTTGGGATTTGCATCTGTATGGCAGCCACTGTAGTTTAGATAGCAAACCAACCCAACACATTGGCAGTGGTGACAGACTGGTTCAATAGAGGACAACATGACAAATTATATTTGTGATGCTGGTTGGGCTACTTGCCGGACCTCATCATCCTCTATGGAAGCATGGTGAAGAAGAAATGGGCAGTCAATTCTGCGCTCATGGCTCTTTATGACTTCTCTACCATCCTAATATGTAGGTCATTTTCGACAAAAAAATGTAGGTCATTTGGTTAAGGTAGGCTGATGTAGGACCAGCTCAGTTTCTAGTCCTTGGAGAATGTTGAATGGCTTCTTGAAGGAATAAGAGAGAAATTAGGGAGAGAAAGAGGAGAGAAAATACCTGGAATCATTCACAAGGTGCCTAGAATCACTCTAGGGCATGGGAATCACTCACCATAGCTAGCATAAGCTGAAGAAAACTCAATATATTTCATTGCCTATGTGAAGCGTCCATACATATTTATAGACTATAAACTAATAATAATCCTAGGAGTCAAACTGTTAGACTCATAATAGTCTTAGGAGTCAAACTGTTAGATTTGATAATCCTAGTAGGACTCAAACTAAGCTGTCATATCCTATTTTAATTCAAAGAAGACTTTATAACTCTAATCCTACTTATGCAATGACTCCGAAGTTTTAAACATAAACAAACTATAACTAGACAATTGAAACCCTATCATGGACCCACAAAAAATTGCAAAAATGACAAAATAGCCCTATTGTCCAAAAATACAAAAATACATAAAATATCATAAAATTCAATTTTGACTCTTCAGCTCCTGCATCATAGGCCCTTCTGATAGTCCCCCTCAAGGCCTCACAACACTCTCGTTTAGTGACAGGAATGGGTAATGGGACTTCTTGAGCAAAGATACCTTGCTCACCACTCTCTCCCGAGATGAAATCCTGAAGTAATAAGGAACATTCTCAAAGAAGGTAACATCCATAGACACAAAACAAGTCCCAACTAGTTGTCAAGGCGACAAGGCGCCCTTGGAGGCTTGCCTCGCCCGGTCGCCAAGAGTTTTGCTTATTGTATAATAAAATACTTTTATATTGTTATTATTTTGAGATTATAATTATAAAATAGAAATTATTAAAATACTTTTATTTTGAGTTTTGCTTATTGTATAATAAACACCAACATTGCTAATTGCTGTATTGAAACCCTCAATGACTTAAAAATCTGAACCAATAAGTAAGGGAAGAACTTAAAATTTTGTCTAATCAACACCTTTCTACTTCCACCTTTTCTTTTCTTCTTTTCCTATAACCCTATATTTTTTGAATTTTCTTTCCTTTCTTCTTTTTCTTCTCATAAATATGTTGATTTTCTAGACTTAAACATGATGTTTATAATTTTCTTATGAAAATTATGGATAGTTATTAAAGAAAGTCGGTCCTGGAACCTAGGGAACTACCCTAGGATATGTGATTTTTATTTAAAAAAATCCATCGCCTAGGTGACAAGGTGGCCCCTTGTCTCCTTGCTTGGCACCTTGAAAACTGTCCAAGAGATTGGATCATAACAACAATACCCCTTTTGATTTTGTGCATATCTGAGAAAAATACACTTGGCTGCCTTAGGATCAAATTTAAACGGTTAGGTCCAAGGATTTGAACAAAGAAAGTGCATCCAAAGGTCTTAAGGGGAATAGTGAATTTGTCCTTATCAGGATACAACATGTTAAAAGGAGCTTTTGTATCTAAAACTTGTGAAGGAACCTTGTAGATAAGGTAAACAACTGTGTGGATGAAATTACCCTAAAAACGTATAGGAACATTAGAATTTATCATGTTGCTCATTGCAACTTCCATGGTGTGTCTATTCTTTCTCTCATTTACTTCATTCTGTTGAGGTGTGTGAGGAAAAATACTTTGATGGATAATCCCATACTCAAGAAGATATGAGCCCAAGGGTTTTGCAAAATACTCCTTGGCGTTATCAGATCTAAGATTTTTGATTATGATGCCAAAATGGGTCAAAATAATCTAGTGGAATGCATTGGTCAGTGTAGGTACCTCATCTCGAGAATGCATAAGGTAAACTAATGAAAACTGAGAGTAATCATCTATCTACAAATATTAGGAAATATCTGTACCTCCTCCTTGTAGTACTTTGATATGGCCCCAAACGATATGCACAATTTCAGAAGGAACACTGCTTCTTTTATTACTCAAAGAATATGCTTATTTACAATGCTTTGCAAGTTTACAACTCTCACACCTCAAATTGGACACTTGGACTAATTCAAACAAAGTGGGAAAAACCTCTTCATGGACCCAAAAGATAAATGACACAACTGTTCATCTCACGACCAGTCCTAATCACCTTCTTTGTCGCCAGATCCTAGAAATAGGTATAAGGGATCCATCAACAATAGAAACCTTATCTCTACTAGAGGATAAGGAATAAGAGTTAAACATAGAGGATAAACTAGTCATATGGTCTGAAGCACTTGAATCAACAATCCAAAAAAGACTAGTGTTACCTGGGGCTGAAGCATGATAGGCGGTAGCCCTTGTACTTGAGTGAGCAGAAGTTGAGGTGGGAGTAGCAGTGGATGTAGTGGCTAATGGCTGAGATGATCCTGAAGCTCCAACCTCACTTTCTAATTGCATTAAGGAAGCTTTAATTGTGGCTAAGGCATCTTGGGATGTGGATTTCGTGGTAGAAGATGCACAATCAATAGTGATAGCTACATTAGCATTCCCCTTCTTATTCTTGAGTATTGTTGGAACAAGATGAGGATACAACTTCCAACAAGTATTCTTATCACTCGTGCTAAGGAGGTGTGGGTTTGGGATAAGTGGTGCAAATCGATAAATGGTTGCCTCTCTAGTTGCCATTATTCCATCCTAGTCAACGGGGTAGTTACTGATTTTTTCCCTGCTAGCAGGGGTTTGAGACAAGGTGATCCCATGTCACCTTTCCTTTTCACTTTAGTCGCCGATGCTTTTAGTAGACTCCTCTCAGAAGCGGATAGAGCTGGATCCCTAAGAGGGTGGAGAATAGGTAGAGACAGAGTGTCAGTAACCCATCTCCAATTTGTAGATGATATAATAATCTTTTGCGAAGGTTGTTATTTGATAGAGGTATGGAAACTGAAGGATTTAATAATTCTCCTTGAGAAGGCCTCGAATTTGAAGGTAAATTTTGAGAAGAGTTGTGTTGTGGGGGTTCATTTGAATAGAGAAGAGGTGGAGTCTATAGTAGCCTTGTTAGAATGCACTTGCTCTCAATGGCCTCTATCCTATCTAGGACTTCCTCTGGGTGCAAATCCTAAGGAAAGTAGGTTCTGGAATCCGGTGGTTGAAAAATTTGAAAAAAGATTGGCAGCTTGGAAGAGGAACTATATCTCCGTGGGTGGTAGAGTTACTTTGATTAAAGCAACTTTAGCCAATTTTCCTTTATACTTCCTGTCAGTCTTTAGAATTCCTAAAAGGGAGGCAAAGAGGTTAGAAAAAATGATGAGGGACTTCCTATGGGAACCTGGTGAAGAGAAAAAAAGATCACTTGATTAGGTGGGAGGTGGTGAGTCGGAGCAAAAAAGGAGGACTAGGCTTATGAGGCTCTTTTAGGTAAGTGGCTTTGGAGGTGGCCTCTGGAGAGGGAGAGGTTGTGGCACGAAGTGGTGAAAAGTATCCACGACTGTTCTGAATCAGGTTGGGATGCGGGGGTATCCCGAAGGGCTTTGCTCACAACACCTTGGAAGGCTTTCTCTGGTATTCTCCCTAAATTCCTCAGGTTTGTAAGGTACGATGCTTGTTCTGGAAACTTTATTCTTTTTCGGGAAGATACTTGGGTGAGCACTCAACCCCTAAAAGACCATTTCCCTTCTCTCTATTCCATCTCCCTATTTAAAAAGAAACCCATTTCTTGGTTCCTTCCCCCCCGGTTTGCCCTTTGGCTTTAAATTGGGATTTTGGGTTTCGGAGAGGGTTAAGGGATGAAGAATTTCATTGTGTCTCAGAGCTGTTGTTGCTTCTAGATTTGGTGTGCCTGGACTTCACTAACCCGAACAAAAGAGTTTGGGCTCTAAACCCGATTGGCTCTTTCACTTGTGCATCTTTCTTTAAAGCCCTTTGCTCTAACCCTTCTCCTTAGATCTTCCCTGTTAAAGAGGTTTGGTCAAGGCCAATACCCCCCAAAGTAGCAGTGTTCTGTTGGGAAGCCTATTATGGTAAGATCAATATTGTGGAAAACTTGCAAAAGAAGAAACCTTTTTTGTGTCTGTCCCCAAATTGGTGCTTTATGTGTAAAGTGAATGGTGAGGATTGTAACCATTTGCTGATATCGTGCTCCTTTGCAGCCAATATTTGGAACTGGGTTGTTTCTTTATTTGGGTGCAGGTGGAACTTGCCCTCTGAAGTAAAGTTGCTGTTCACTCCAGATGCTCTTGGGAGATTGACAAAGAAGGGGAAGATAATGTGGAAATGTATCAGAGCCGCCACCTTGTGGATTTTATGGGAGGAGAGAAGTGGTAGAATATTTCAAGAAAAGGAAAGAAGTCTTGCTGAAGTCAAGGAATGCATATTGACAAAGACAATCTCATGGCTGAAATCTTCACAATTGTTGGCAGATTCTCCTTTGATGATTTAAGGAGAAATTGGGAAATAGTGGCTTCTACAGTCTCCACTAAGAACAAATTACAAGTTGAATGGAAACTCCCACCAGATGGAGTGGTAAAATTGAACTTTGATGGCAGCTGCCAAGGTAACCCAGGGCCATCCGGAATTGGAGGAATTCTGAGAGATAAAGACAGCAATATGTTGTCTCTTTTCTCAGGACCAGTCGGTGAAGGTGATTCTGTAAGGGCAGAGCTACTAGCAGCAGTACAAGTTATACAAATGATAGTCAATTAGGAGTGAACAATTTGTTAGTAGGAGATTCCAAGGTAGTAGTGCGCTGGCTGAATAGCCCAGACACAGTTTGTTGGGGCTACAGGGATCTGTTAAAGAAAGCTAAATGGATGACAAGAAATATTACTGTTAGGTTCCAGTGGGTTAGCAGATCAGCAAATGTAAGGCCGATTCTCTGGCCAAGCAAGGGGTGATCTGTTTTGGGCTACTTTGTAATTTGTATCTAAGGTTTGGGCATGTTTAGTGTTTATGATTCAGTCCTTGGGGGAGGTAACATCTAGTGCCTCTTCCTAGGCTGCTTGTATTTCTGATATTTATTTCAATGAAATTACTCTCGTTTATCAAAAAAAAAATGTCACAAATTATGTCCCTCATGTCTTCCCTTTTTATATCCCTCTTCTTATCACCTACAAGCTTCGGTTTCACTACTGCCAATATTGATTCCATGGGTGGGATCTGTAACTTGACTTTACTTCTACTTTCTTCACTATGTACTAGTGAATAAGCCTGAGACAAAGTGCCATTGTCCCTGGTAAGTAATTTCTGCCTCACAATGTCATAATCTGAATTCAGCCAGCAAGAAATTCAAACACTCTATTTGTCTCAACCAACTTCCTGTATGTTGCTGCATCCTTTTGGTTTTCCCATTTAATGGCCTCCAAGCGATCAATTTCATGCCACAAGGATTTCAAGGTAGAAAAATAAACAAATGCAGGTTTCTCCCCTTGTTTAATATTGTTCACTTCACTTTTCAGCTCATAAGCTCAAAGTAGAGAGTAACAACAAGCATGAGGAAGTTTAATCTTTTTGTGGATACTTTTGAGCTTAAGGAGATTCCATTAGCCCAAAAGACCTTCACTTGGTCCAACCTTCAATGAAACTCGATTTGCTCTAAGCTGGTAGGTTTCTTTTGTCAACAGAGTGGGAAGAACATTGGGGAAACTTAACGTCTAGAGAACTCCCTAAATTGACATTAGATAATTGGCCCATTGTGATTTGCAAGGAGGAAAGGAGTGGTGGACCTGCCCCTTTTAAGTTTGAAAACATGTGGCTACTTCACTCGGGGTTCATGTAGAGAGTCTGAGAATGGTGGGATCAGTGCCACCCTTTAGTGGAATGGGAAGGTATGAGATTTCATAAGAAACTTCAATATCTGAAAGTTAAGATTAGGGAGTGGAACCAATTGGAGTTTGGAAGGGTTGAGGAAAGGAAAAGGTTGTTGATGGATCCAATTGAGTTGTTGGATCTAAAAGAAGAAAGGGGAGTTTTTGAAGTGGGAGATAAAGAACAGAGACGGGGTTTGATGAGGCAGTAGAAGGCCTCTAAATGGGAGGGTGTGGGTAGAAGGATTGGATTGGCCATATATAGGGGCAAAAAATAGGCAATGGCTGGAAAGAAGATTTGAAGGAGAGGAAATCAGGGAGGTGGTATTTTCTATAGATAGAGCAAAAGCTCTAGGCCCAGATGGTTTCACAATGGCGTTTTATCAAGACTGTTGGGATGTTTTGGAAAGGGACATAATGCTATCTTTGATGAATTCTATGGAAGGGGTGTAATCAATCCAAGCTTGAATTCTACCTTCATTGCACTAATCCCAAAGAAGAAAGATGCCTCTCAACCAAAGGATTTCAGACCAATTAGCTTGGATAGTAGCCTTTATAAGATAATTACAAATGTGTTGTCTTTAATTTCTTGAGATTATAAGATAAGACTGGTGGACATGGTTCTCAAGGTGACACCTAGGCTACAAGGTGCCCTTGGAGACTGGCCTTGCCTAATTGCCAAGCTATTTGGTTCATTGTGTTATAAGATACTTTTATGTTCTTAATTTCTTGAGATTATAATTATAAAATAGACATTTTTAAATGAAAATATTCATTTTGTGTGTTTATATACTATTTTTTTATTTTGTTGTTTGTTAGGGTTTAATAAACACAGACATTGCTAAATGCTGTATTTAACCCTCAAAGGCTTCAAAACTTGAACCAATAAGGAAGAACTTAAAGTTTTGTCTAATAAACACATTTTTTTCCACATATTCCCTTTTCTTTTCTTCTTTTCCTATAACAAAAATAGGGTTTCAGCCCTTATATTTTTTGAATTTTCTTTTCTTTCTTCTTTTTCTTCTCATGAATATGTTGATTTTCTATATTTTAACATGAAGCTTATACTTTTCTTATGAAAATTATGGATAATTATTAAGGAAATATGGTTATGAAACCTAGGGAAGTACCCTAGGATATATGTTTGTTACTTGAAAAATTTCATTGCCTAAGTGACACCTAGTTGCTGCCTAGGCAACTAGGCAACAAGGTACCCCCCTGTCGCCTAGCCTTGCCTTGGCACCTTGAAAACTATTCTGGTGAAGTGTCTAGCTCTGGGAGTCCTAGTGACACCTACGTGCCTTTAATTCCTTTACCACTATTTCTAGTCATTGGGTTATAGAATACGAAGCTAGTGATGACATGCCCAATATGCCTTCTCACATTAACCTCCTATAAGCTCTGTTCTAGGAGAGATAATATTACTATAAACGATGGATCTCACACTATAATATTTGGTATTGGTGAAGATAAGGTAAGTGTAAATGATAAAAAATATGGTAAGTGTAATCTCTCAATTCAATTTTCATGTTCCTGAACTCTATACTAACCTTACTATTAGTTCTCTTATGCCTTAATCATACTATCTATAACACCTTCTTGGTTAGACATCCAAGATGATAGCAACAGGGCACAAGACAAAAAGATGATAACAACTCTCACTATTGGCTTTACACAAGTTAGGATCAATAAGAGTTTTCACTCAGCACTTAGAAGAAGCAAATCAGTACTGACAGCAATTCAAGCGAGAAGAGATGCACTCCAGCCCTTTCGAGTGTTAATAAATGAAAGAAAACTACTGCTAGCATCTTGACAAACTGCCAAAACAATGTCCACTGTAGCCAGAAAAATCCCCACAGTAGCCAAGTATTGACCATTGCCAACAACGGTTCTGACAAGGCAAAACAGGGCTAGGTGACAATATAGAGCTGAAGGAAAAAGCCTCAAATATTCATCATGACTGAAAAGTATGGGAACATTTCCAATAGTTACCTAAATACAGTACATAACCAAAATCACTGATTCCATTAAAAAATCTGCAGGCATGTAAGTATACCATTGAATACAGCCAACAACATTCCATTTCTGGAGGTGACAGGGAAGGATACTGTGAAGATGCATTAGATTAACTATCTTCTGGAAAGTTTGGGAGGAGAGTAATGCATGAATTTTCGATGGGATGAATTGATCCAAGAAATGATCTTTGAATACTTCAAAGTTAAGGTAGTGCATTGGCTGAAGACAGTCTATGGACATTTTTGCCCCATTTTCAGTGGATGATACACTATTGGAGAGTGGTAGCAAGCTCATGTACCAAGAGGTAGTGGCAGCCACCGTGGAGTAGTCACTGTAAACTTAATTTTGATGGTTGTAGTTTGGGAAACCTGGGACCATCAGGGGTAGGAAGTGTATTTTGAAGATGAGTTTGGATTTGTTGTAGCTCTATTTTCAGGTCCTATTGGAAGTGGGAACTCAATAAGGGAAGAAGTGTTAACTGATCTGCATGAATTGAGGCTAGCAAAGATGATGAACTTTGGGAACATTGTGGTTGAAGGGGATTCTAAAGCAGTGGTTCACTGGATGATGAACAGCCAGGTAATTTGTCAGTATTCAAGTCATTGAGGAAATCAAATGGCTTACAAAGGGAGGTAGGTGCAATGTTTCAGTGCATGCAAAAATCAGAAAATACTAAGGCTGATGCTTTGGCTAAACAAGGGGGTGGTTAGGGAACAAATGTTTTGGGCTCAGACATAAATCTGTAAATACAATATTTACTATGTTTCAGCAACAAAGGTTTTGTTATAAAAAACTGCCATAACTATTAATCACACAATAATCAATTTCAATTAAGTTAATTTTCCTAGTCTATTTTCTTTTTCAATTAGAACTCATGCTACTTTATGTGGCAAGTGTGTTAGAGATTATTTTTCTGTTACAAAGTTTGGCATTTGACTTTATGTTCTGCATTTGAGTAACTGCATGATTTTAGTATCTGCTTGTATGCATCACCTAAATTTCTGGTTGCAATCTTCTGTCAGAAATATGCCATGCAGCAGGCTTTCAAGACTTTGATGGGCCAGATGTCCACAGAAAATAAACAGTTTGGAAATGCTGTTTTCTCTCCGGGAGCACCAGCCTTTTCTCCAGGATCACCATTCCCATATCCAATGTCCACGGTATCAGCTCCATCTGCTGCACCTGCTCCTTCTGCTTCACAGCCTGTGGTTACTGTAGATGTACCTGCTACTAAAGTAGAACCAACATCAACCAAAGAAGTCAAAGATGAAACTGAAATAAAGGAGGAACCTAAGAAATATGGTACAATGCATACTGTATCATTGCTGACATTTTCTACACTTAAATAGAATACTGTTCATTTAAATGTAGAATACTGTATTTGATGAGAAAATGTATCATGCTGTATCACTGCTGACATTTTCTGATGTTGATTGATCTAATTAGGAAGGATGTTTTACTCACAAATACCAAAATAATGGAATACTGTTCATTTGGGGAAAGATTAAGGAAATTTGAACTTGGGTAGACATGAAAATTTTCAAAAAATATGAATGACCAACGAAGGAGTATTACCTATCAAAAATAGAAAAGTAGACCAAATGAAGGAGTATTTAACTATTTATTGCTGGTCATAATTATCTAAGCCTTGTCCCAACTATATGAGGTCGGCTACATGAATCCTGTTCTGCCACTCTGTTCTGTTCAATGCCATATCTATTGTTAAATCATTTCCTACTACTTCCTCCAAAGTCCCTTTCAGTCTGCCCCTCTTTGTCTCTTCTATGCTTGTGATCAATCCTAAGTTCATATGACTTCATTTCGGGCTTCGTTCTTTAGTATTTTTTCAAGATAAATAAAAAAGAAAATATATTAAAATCAGAAAGAACAGAATACAAAGCAAGGCGACAAGGAATCACCCGAAATAAGACATAAATATCAGAAAAAAAACATAGAACCATCTTTAGATAGGTATCCCTTCTAAACAAGATCAACCGCAAGTCCAACCCGCTTACAGAGAACCTTTAAACCCAAAAAAATGCTTCATTACCAACCAAACTCTCAACCTTGTCTTTCAACACCCCTACTTCCCTTATTTAACCAATCTTTATCACCACACTTCCCACATACTCCCAAAGGATCAAATCAACTCTACTCTCCCTTTTCTAGATTCAAAAAAGCATTTCTGTCAAATTCTTCCCCTCCTACAAAGAAAAGACTGTTTTTTAGTTTTATCACTCCTCAATTTAAGCATTTACATTTCTGCCACACATTTTTTCGACATACTGTTTGCCCAACATTTTACTCCATAGTTCATACAACATTGCTGGCCTTAGAGTTGTTTTATAGAATTTTCCTTTTAACCATAGTGGTTTATGCCTATCGCGTAGGACGTCAGTTGCACCCCTCCATTTTGTCCATCTTGCTCTAATTCTATGAGTGGCCTCCTCGTTAATATCTCCTTTATTGTTGATTATTGAACCAAGGTAAGTGTGTACCCTCTTTTGCACTACTGTTATTATTAAATTTACAGTGCATGTATTTTGTTTAGTCTTACTTATTTTAAAACCTCTAGTTTCTAATGTGGTTTCCCATAAACCTAATTTTGTATTTAATTAGTTTCATTATATGTAATCAGCAAACATTAAGCACCATGGGACAAAGTGACTTGGTTTTTAGTCAATTCATCTATGACTAGTGCAAATAAATAAGGTCTAAATGCTGAACCTTGGTGAAGACAAGTAACAAAAGCTTAGTTGACTAAAATGTTACTCTCAATTGATTTGTTGGTATTTCATCATCGTCGTAAGTGACTTTTGTGATACGAAACAGTCATTTAAATAAAGAAACACAGCAACCCAAAATGATATCACCATGAACCTCAAAAGCAGATCTTTGAGTTGGAGGGGTCTGTGTGTCTAAAATGTTGGGGTTTCCTTATTTTGTTCCCTATGTAGGGAAAGGGGATTGGGTGGTAGGTTGTAGTTGTAGATTCTATTTCAGAGGGTGCGTTTTTTAAATAAAAAAAAAGAACCTCAAATACCATTCTTAGAATCCCTGTGCCTTAAATGTTGGAACTCTTCTTTTTTTTTGTTTTGAAAGGTAAAAATATTGAAAATAATCCAGAAAAAGGTAAAAAGTATTGAACTATATTACTCAAAAGGAGTGCGAGATTCCCTTAAACTAGGTACAAGATGTGATTATATAGGTTTATACAGCTATACAAAAGATGTACCGCTAAGTGCTAATATAGTATGTTCACTGTTCACTCATTTACAAAATCCACAAAAAGGATCCTCTCCCATTGTTTAAAGAACATCTCTCTTTTCATGCTTTTGAATTCCTTCAGAACACATGCTGATTCAACTAAGCACCTCTCAATCTTCCCAGTGAACCGGTCAGGATCTGTCCCTACGTGAGTAAATATGCTACTATTACACCCCAACCATATAGACCAGCACAAGGCCTCAGGAGCTTCTGCCACAATGTCCTTCTCCTGGTACTGAATGCCTTAGATGGCCAGGCTGCAATCAGAGAAGCCAAGTCTCCTGGTATGACCATGAGTACTCTGAAAAGCTTAAGAAGTAGTACCAAATGCTGTAAGAGTCTGGGTACCATATCAGAAGATTTGAAGGAGAAGGTGGTAAATCAGAGCTGGTCTTTGGTCCAACATATTTAACATGTAAGGGGTGATGACCTGTGAGTTCTATAATCTTCTGTCTTGGGGTGGTGATCAGTATAGTCTTGTAAAATAAGAGAAAAGGAGTTAAAATATTTCTAAGAATCAAGGGCCAGTTTTCTTAGGATTCAGCATCTATAAGAACTATTTGAAATTCACACTCAATAATTTCCTAATAGTAATCGGTACCATCTATAAAATTTGGCGTCAACACTAACGTATAAGAAGTTTACAAAACCTTTATTTTAAATCTTTAATACTTCTCTTTTACAACATTATTGTGGACCTTACAGATTCTTGTTTCCCTAGTTTGAAGATTCCTGCTCACAGTTTGACGTAGTTGTGGATAGGGTGATTTCAAAACTATGCGAACCTCTTAATAATTGATTTTCTACCCAAGACAAGTATGGAGCATGATTTCTTTCCTTCTTTTTTTTTTGATAGCTAACAGTATATATTTCATTAATAAAACTCCCAACTGTACACAAAAGCAGGCAGTGGGCCAACATATGCAAAACTAATCTCCCCTATGAACCAGCTAGCATTTAGCACTCGTAAGCACCCAATTGACTGAGGTGTTCATGGCAGTACCTAGTGAGTCAGCCAGCCTCACTGGCCAATGAATCAGACAGTATATTAGCATTCCTAAGCACCCTTTTGACAGTCATTCTCTACTTCTACATTCCTCATTTCCTGCATTACCAGCAGTCTTAATCCTTGGAATAAAGTCAAAAGTTTGGCCCTTAATGAGTTACCCTGACCCATTGGACCTGAATAACTTAGAATTGTTTTACCACAATGATCCCTGACAGCTCCTCCCACAGCAGAAAGCTCTGGGTTTCCAAGGCAGCATCATTGAACGTTGAGTTTAAACACCCCAGCAGCAAGAGGGGACCATTAAACAAACCTTTGTTGTCTTGTTATCTGCAATTCAACAACAACCTGCCACTCTAGCAAATCATTTAGGGAAATGCCTTTCAACTCCCTAAATATCACATTCCAATGAGCGTTCCTTATCATTGTTCAAACACTTCCTCCACCGGTTTGTATCCTTGCATTTCTTTAACACCACAGTATCTTCCTAAAACTTCTTCCCTCTTTCTCAGACAACATAATATCTTATATTTTGCATGAAGGGAGGAAGTATAGTCAAAGTTGTTTTCCAAGAGCTTTTCAAGGTTGGCCCTATGAAAATGTGGTACAGCAGATCAACAACAAAGTTTGAACCAGAAAAGAAGAAAGAAAGGAGAGATGAGAGGAGAAGAGCGGTGAAGAGAGGAGAAGAGAGAAAAGAGAGGAGAGAAGGGAGAAAGCTGCCGATCTGTTTTTGAGAAGGATTAAACTTTCAAAATCCTCTCTAAGCAGTCGGACCACCTTTATATTAATAATAAAATGATGTTGAATCGCAAATATGCCCCTGTTTATGATAAATAGTAGACAGGAGTGTCCGAAACATAAAATTAAAAGACTTCTCTATCTCTGCTGCCCGAAACACCTGGAAAGGCTATTCTTTTAACACCCCAAGCAGTTCCCGAGTTCCATCCATTTGGGTGACCAAATGCCTTAATGCCCCTCTTTCATTTTGGAACCTCCAAACCCACTCACCCATCAAAGCCAAGTCCCCCTTCAGAGAGATTGGACAGTATGGACTTGATCCTCTCCCCCTTCAGAGATGTAAGTGTTTTTCCAAGAGGCCAACCTTTTGACAATGTTTCAATAATACCCTCTTATATCTCTAGGACTACCTCCCGAAGGAAGCCCTAAACATTTAATTGGCCACTCTTGCAATTTACACCCTAAAGCACCCAAACACTCCTACAACTCCACTCTCTCAAAACCAATTCCCACCAAACTACAATTTTTTTTGATCAATAACTCACAACTTTCATTAATAAAAGGGGAAATATATACAGAGACAGATTTAGGGGAGATAAGATCTCTTAACTCTCCCACCAAATTACAGTTTCCAAAGTTAATTTCCAACAAGATTTAAAATGTTGATGTCGATGGAAATGTCGCTTACCAAAATATAGGACATATGTCGGAAATGTCGAGGGGAAATATTGTAAAAATTAGAGACATTGTGGAAATATGCAAAGATAGTTTGTAAAATGATAAAAGAAGCATTAATACATATTTCTAGATTATTATCTTATTCCCAACCATTATATAAAGCTAAGAAACT
>NW_010729263.1:1025509-1072954 GCF_000365185.1 Nelumbo nucifera
TATAATATACTAATATATTATTTTTTTAATGTACATTAGTCGACATCTTGTCGACATAATAGGAAAAACTGTATTTTTTTGGTTATTTGGATCGATTTGGTTGACATTTCCGAAATATAGGAAATGTCGACCGACATAATGTAATTTTTATATTACCATCCACTTTCATGTTGGTGAGCCTCGACATCGACATATGTCGGGCGACATTAGCGACATTTGGCACATTTGAAACCATGATTTCCAAACCAGAAATCCTCTCCTCCCTTTCCAATATGTGTTTCATGGCTCTGACCTCTTGAATTTCCCTAAATTCACCTAAGATCAAAATCTTGTTTGTGAACTGCAAATGAGAAACTACTTGATTTTATCTTCCCACCCTAAACCCACTGAAGTGTTTCTTTCATAAGGCCTTTCAAGTGCTTACTAAAGATCTCGGTGACCAAAATAAACAACATTGGTGACAATGGGTCTCCTTGTTTTATACCCCTTTATGCCTAAAAGAAATCTTTTCGGGAGGCATTGATACGAATTGCAAAATGGATGCTCCTCAAACACCCAAGGTTTAAAGTGTCTATGTTGGCGAAAATGTTATTCATCCAAATATAAGAAACATGTCAGAAATGTCGGAAATATTGTAAAAATTATAAACATGACGGAGACATTGTAAAATATGCAAAATATAAAATGGTATTTTATGAAATGATAAAAGAAGTATAGACACGCCTTTTTAAATTATTATCTTGTTCTAAATCATTAAACAAAGCTAAGAAACTAAGGTTATAGACAAAAGAATATGCTCTGGAGTTAACCTGTAAACCTTAAGATTTAGAGCTTTATGAAAGAATGAGTTAAAGCGAAGTTTTAACTCAGAAAATGTAAATGGTTGTAATAGATCAACCAAATAATCTATTATACAAACAAAAAACTAATATTTAACTTCTTGTTTGAAATGAATATTGAGCTAATTCAAAGTGGTAATCATGTAAGTTAGGTGGACATTTGCATTGTTACTTCATATTTACAATATCGTCACCAACTTATGTTATAATACTATCTCTTGGACTCTACATAGTATTGGCAGTGTTCACTAGGGAATATGTCGATTCTAGTAAAATTTCATGTTGCTATCCATGGAAGTGGAAATGGGAATGTCATAGGAAGCATCTCTTGTACTCCACATAGTGCAGGTAGTGTTCATTGGGAAATGTCGATTCTGGTAAAATTTTGTGTCGCTATCCATGGAAATGGAAATATGTCGTGGAAGTATTAGGGAAATTGGGGACTTTTTAAACCATGCAAACACCACATTATCCACTTTGTCCACCTCTAATTTAAACCATTTGCTCCATTACCCATTAGAGGAAACCGCAATCTACATGGTCATAAGTTTTCTCCAGATCCAGTTGGAACACAATGCCTTTTCTTCTTGTCTCCACTGCCTCATCAGCTGTTAGAGTTTGTTCCAGAATCTGCCTATCCTTAACAAAAGTCCCTTGTTCTTTCAATACCACAAAGTGCAACACATTTTTAAGTCTAACTGTCAGCACTTAAGCCACAATTTTGTACAAACTTGTGGTTAGAGTAATAGGTTGAAGTCATGTCTAGAGGCATCTCCCACACACTTTGGAATTAGTGAGACAAAGGTTGCATTCTTCTCCTTTGCAAATTTTCCCCTCCTATAAAACTCATCAAATTTTCCTAACACATGGTAAAAGGCCATAGTGAACTAATCTGGCCTAGGGGCCTTATCATCGCTCATCCCCATTACAATCCTCTTTATCTCCTCCCAAGAAGGTTCCTCAATCCTTGCAAACAATTCTGATGGAATTCTTTCTCACTGAATTCCCTCCAAAAACAGGCCTCTGTGGCACCAAGGTGCATACAAGGCCTTGTAATGTAAGAGTAATTCACTCTCAAAAGTCTCAATTTCATTTTTGTCCCTTATTTCCTCCACTTTGACCAACATCCCAGAAATCAGATTTTTCTTTCTTCTTCCATTTTCCATCAGGTGGAAAAATTTTCTGCTGCCATCCCCCTACTTTAACCACTTACACATTTACTTATGTCACCAACAAATATCCTCCCTCCTTATCATTGTCTCCAAATCTGCCTTCAATTTCATTCTTTTTTTGTCTTTCATCATCACTTAATCCCCTACTTTCCTCCTCTGTCTTATTTAAGGTTTCAATTTGAGTTAACAATTCCACCTTCTCCTCCACCCTTCCAAAGGTCTGAACATTCCATGACTTGAGCTTCTCCTTAATCCATTTTAATTTTAGCATAAATTTAAAACCAGCCCACTTTTCCAAATGACACTCCTTCCACCACCTTTCTATATTCTCCTTAAACTGAGAGTGGTTTATGATAAAAATGAAAGCTGAAAGCTGAAAATGGCTAGTCGATATCTCTTCCATCACTGAGAGTGGTTTAGCATAAATTTAAACCGTTTATCCACATGTTTTCAAACCTGAAAGCTGTAGGGCTAAAGGATATCTCTTCAGATTGGAATAAAAATGGCTAGTGGTACGCAATTGGTCTCGCCAAATTTTTTAGTACCGTCGACCCAAAGTATTCCTCTCATACCGAAGTGACTAGGAACCTGTCCAACTTACAACAAACCCCACTTGTAAATTAGACTAGGTATATTGTGCATTCTGCAAAGGATGGTTGTTTGAAACATTATTTCTTATACATTCATAAAAAAACATCCGTAAGATTATTTCTATTTTTTCAAAACAAAAAATAAAATATAGATTTGCCAAAAGGCAAAATATATATAGAATAGTGATCCTACCCTATTTTTAATCCATATCTACCATTTATGTACCTAAATCAATAGAATTTACCACTTATAAATAGAAGTCTAAGATGATATAATCAAGTTTGACTTGAAAGTAAAATAATCTACATAAAATGACTTTTTATCCTATGTATGCTACATAAAAAACTCAATATATGGTTTAAATAACGTAAATAAGTCAATTTCTAGTGTGGTCTTTAAAACAAGTTACCTTGACAAAACTAAAAATTAACAAAATAAAATGACAAATTGTAGGCTTCAAACAGTAATTGTAAGATTTTTGCAGAAAAAGGATTTGTGGACTTGGATTCAAATCAAAACGGGATTCATGATTTCATTGAGCCTATGAGAGATGCTTCTACTTGCTATGTATTTTAATCTGGTTTTGAATATCCTTTTTTAGTTGGTTATTCTTATTAAACTTTTTGATGCAGCTTTTGTAGATGTTTCTCCAGATGAGGTGTCGAAGAAGTCTGCCTTTGAAAGTCCTAAAGAATCAATTGAGACAACTCCCTCCCAGGAAGTTAAATATGCTGGTGAAGTAAGCATGTTCATGAGTTTTCTTTCTTGAGGGGCTTTGGTATTCTGATATTAGGTTTCCATTGTAAGTTATTTTGAAATTTCTGTGAAGGATTCACAAAATGGAACTACTGCCAAGCAAGATAATGGATCTCCTAGGGAGCAGTCCCAATCTAATCGTGAGTTAACAGTAATTTGTGAACTCTGATATTTTGGCACACTTGGTTTTCATATCCATTATTTTTGACTAGCTAATGCAAATTGTTCCCTTGTTCACAATGTCTATTCGTTTCTTCTTATTGTTTTACCTCGGCTTAACAATTATTCTTACTTGTTGGTTGTGCTGTATATGAATAACTAGTTTATAACGTGACTTTTTTTTGATAAGTAACTTCAATTTTTAGAACCTTAAATGCAGCAATACATGCATCCCAAAGAGAGGTATGAGATACACCTCTCAATTTACAAAATATCACAAAAATCAGATTACAATTCAGCCCAACATAATTGAACCCTGTTAACCCCTTGATTAGCCAAGAGCAGCCAACATACCGGCTGATCTTCTCTCCCATCATATCCTCACTATCATTTTACTAGTAAGCCATTTAAATTTCTTCTTTTTGTCCCTTTACACAGCTAGCAGTCTCTGGATTCTTTAACCATCCCACTACCATCTTGGAATCATCTTCGATAATCAATTTGTCTAAATCCAAGTCTTTTGCTAACTGCACCCCCTAAAGTCAAGGCAACCCTGGCCCCTCTAGAATAGGAGGGGTGATGAGAGATAAAAACAGTTCTGTCATAGCTTTATTTTTTGGTCCAGTGTGAGTGGTGATTCCATCAGGGCTGAAATGCTTGCTGCCATGCAAGGAGTACAGATTGCATATGAATTCAATGGCTAACATGGAGATTGAAGGGGATTCAAAGCTGGTGATAGGATGGCTACAGGAACTGGAGTCTATTTTATGGTGTTTTAGGAATGAGATGATGAAATTTAAATGGTTTACCAGAAATGTGAATGTGAGAATACTTTGGGTGAGGAGATCAGCTGATGGGATCGCAGATTCTCTAGCTACACAAGGGGAGAACAGAAATTTGTTGTATTGTGTACAGTTGTAATATGTTTTTTATTTTGTTTTATTGTAAGAGGTAACTCCTTGTGCCTCTTTAAGAGATGATTGTACTGATTTTATTTGCTGCTTTAATAAGATTTCACTTCACTTGTCAAAGAAAAAAAAAAAAAAACAAAAAGAAACTGGTTCTGTCTTGTCACATTGTTCTGACTCAATGAATCACCCTAGTCATAACACATTGTTTCATAGCTTCCTTACCCCTTTCCTTTTCAAGACAAATTCTTGCATTCTTCTCTTCTCAAATAGTCATAGCACAATTCTTTGCCATACTCTACTAGACTAGTTTATAATTTATCATTTTATTTTCTGGGCAAAGTTGATTACCTTCTTCTCCTTTCCGATATGGAGACACCAATAATGTTTCTTTGGAGAACCCGACTAAGCTTTTATGCATTCATGGGCAGGAAAATCTGGTTCTGTCTTATCAGTTGAAGCTTTGGAGAAAATGATGGAAGACCCAACAGTACAAAAGATGGTTTATCCGTATGTAAACCTCTTATTTTAAAATTTAAATTGTGTTTCTACATTTTGTCTTGCATCAGGTGATGCCTTGTGGCCTGAATGAATTTCTTAGATCTTGTTTCCTGCAACTCAAGATTAATTGCAAGATTTTTTTATATAGTTATATAAATAGTTAAATAGTAAATATTTTTTGAAAACAGTGAAGCGAGTATTCATTACCAAAAAAATGGAATAACAAAAGGCAAACCCTGTACAAAGAAGATCTGAACAAGGATATCAATCCAAATCAACATCATAAACCCATTCAAGAGTCAAGACCCAACCATTAAAAAGAGATTTCCCTTAGTAAAAGAAGAGTTTGTAAGTTTTCTCTATAAATAAATTGTGATTTGCCAACCAAGAAAAAAACATACACACTACTTTCTTAATTACATATTCTACTGATCCTTGTTCACCCTAAAAAATTTGGGCATTTCTTTCACCCCACTGCAAAAAACTGCTGCCGGATACTTCCCAAGCCACATTACCTGCTTTACTCAAACATCTTAAGCACTAAAAACCAAGGTTTAGAATGTTGGTGTTGGTGGAAATGTCGGTCATCCAAATATAAGAAACATGTTGGAAATGTTAGAAATATCATATGGACATATTGTAAAAATTATAGACATGGTGGAAACATTGTAAAATATGCAAAATATAGATTGATATTCTATGAAATGATAAAAGAAGCATAGGCAAACCTTTTTAAATTATTGTCTTTTTCCAAATCTAAAAAACTAAGGTTATAGACAAAAAAAATATGTTCTGGTGTTGCCCTATCAACCCTAAGAGTTAGAGCTTCAAGATGGAATGCGTTAAAGCAAAATAGAATGTAAATGGTTGTAATAGATCAACCAAATAATCTATTACACAAATAAAAACTATTATTTAACTTCATGCTTGAAATGGATATTGAGCTATCTCAACGTGGCAATCATGTAAGTTAAACGGGTAATGCCATTGTTACTCCACATATGTACAATATTGTCACCAACTTATGTTGTAATGCTATCTCTTGTACTGGTAGTGTTGGCTGGGGAATATGTATTGTCATGGAAACTATCTCTTGTACTCCACATATCTACGATACTGTCACGGACTTATGTTATAATACTATCTCTTGTACTTCACATAGTGCTGGTAGTGTTTATTGGGGAATTTGTCAATTCTGGTAAGTTTTGTGTCATTACCCATGGAAATGGAAATATGTTGTGGAAATCTTAGGAAAATTAGGGACATTTTAAGGCATGCTAAGCACCAAATTAGCTTTTCACATCACTTGGAAAACACAACTCCACCCTGAATAGTTAAATAGAATATTAGCATTCTATTGGTCCTCCCCCTCCCCTCTTGTGGTTTCTAGGGAAGACAAGATGTTTGTCATAGTTGTTATGTGCCTTGCATCTCTTGCTAATGTTGTTCATTTTATCCATTTGAAATAGTGCAATTAGGAAAGAAGTAAAGGAATTGAAAGTTTAATTTTGTTGTATGCATTTCCACTTTGTATATTTTTATATGTTATAGTTATGTGTTTTAATTTGAGCTAATAATCTTTTATAAATATTTAGTTTAAACTTGAAGTTTGTATTTTTAGTTATTATTATTTTCAATATTTTTTATTTATTTACATTTTTTGATAATTGTTTTATTTTATTTATTTACATTTGTTTGCTTATCTTTTTGACTTTTTTTTTTTGAATTTTGTGCCTTGCTTCAAAAAGGTGTGTGTGCCTTGCGCCTCAGGCACAAAAGGCCATTTCTGCTTTTTTTGTGCCTTGTGCTTTTAAAGCATTGTCATGATCAATGCAAATAAATAAGTGCAAAGTGCTTGTAATCATTCATGGAGAGTGGGAGATGAGAGAGAGAGAGAGAGGAAAAAGGAAAAATCACTACTGGCTGCCGCCGGTTCTCTATTTATATTAACTTAATAAAAAGAATAGAAATTACAAGTATGCCCCTGGCGGTACACCCTAGAACCAAACTAATAAGGAAAAAATAAAAGTAACTAACTGACAGTATCTTAAGAAGTCAGTCTACTAACAACAACTACAAAGTAACAATTAAATAGGCCTTGCAACACTCCCCCTCAAGTTGGGCTGAATATGTCTATCATGCACAGCTTGTCACATAACTCATTGTGCCGCGAGTATGGAAGCCCCTTTGTGAGGACATCAACAAGTTGTTCCTTGGAGTTGACACAAGGGATGCAAATTTCCCTTTTTTCCAATTTTTCCCTTATGAAGTGTTTGTCGACCTCAATGTGCTTGGTCCTCTCAGGTAGGACAGGGTTGCTGGCGATGTTTATTGCAGCCTTGTTGTCATAGTAAAGAGACATAGGACTATGAACAACAACTCTAAGCTCCCCTAGAAGATTCTTTAGCCAAAGGACTTCAGCCACCCCATGTGCCATAGCTCTATATTCAGCTTCAACACTTGACCTTGCTACCACATTTTATTTCTTGCTTTTTTAGGTCACTAGATTTCCTCCCACAAATATGCAATACCCACTTGTGGACTTTCAGTCATCCACAACACCTGTTCCGAGATATTTTTTCAAGTATCTAAGAACTCTCTCTGCTGCCTCAATGTGTGGTTTCTTAGGAGAGTGCATGAATTGGCTTAGGACCCCAATGGAATAGGCAATGTCTGGACGGGTCATGGACAAATAAATCAGCTTTCCCACTAACCTTTGGAACTGTTTCACATCTTTCAGAGGTTCACCATCACAGTCACCTAACTTGTGGTCAACATCCATGGGAGTATCTGCCRGCCTTGCACCTAATTTGCCTGTGTCATGTAATAGATCAAGGGTGTCTTTCCTTTGAGAGATAAAGATACCCTTTTTTGAGCGGGCAACTTCAATCCCAAGGAAATACTTCAGGGGACCTAGATCTTTCACTTCAAATTTAGATGCAAGGAATTGTTTCAATTTTTGTATCTCTGAACTCCAACTTCCTGTAATGATGATATCATCCACATACACTATCAATACAACAACCTGTTTCTGACATCTCTTCACAAAAAGTGTATGATCAGACTGACATTGTTTGAAGCCCATCTGCTGAACTACCATGTGAAACTTACTGAACCAGGCTCTAGGAGATTGTTTTAAGCCATAAAGAGACTTTCGCAGCTTGCACACCTTATTTTCACTTCCCTTGGCACAAAATCCAGGGGGTTGAACCATGTATACTTCCTCCTCTAAGTCACAATTCAGAAAAGCATTCTTTATGTCCAGTTGATGCAATTCCCAGTCAAGATTAGCAGCTAAGGACAGGAGAACCCTAATTGAGTTCATCTTAGCTACTGCAGCAAAAGTCTCATCATAGTCAACAACCCCGTATATTTGTGTGTACCCTTTGGCTACTAATCTTGCTTTGTACCTTTCAACTGTTCCGTCTGGCTTGTGTTTAATTGTGAACACCCATTTACACCCCACGGGGTCTTTCCCCTTTGGAAGATCCACCAATTCTCAAGTTTGATTTTTGTGAAGAGCATTAATCTCCTCTTTCATGGCATCTGTCCATTCAGGGCATTTTAAGGCTTCTACAACATTTCTGGGAACAAGGATGCAATCAACTGTAGATAGGAAGGCTCGGTATGAGGGGGAAATGTGATCATACGAGACAAAATGGGTAATGGGGTGTTTGGTAGTGCATGACCTGACTCCCTTTCGTTGAGCAATAGGAATGTCAAGGTCATCCAYAGTAGGAGTAGGGTTAGGGAGTGGACTTACCTCCTGGGAGTCTAACGGTGTCGGTTGCTCAGTATTTAGCTGCTCCACATCTCTATCACATCGCTGATCTCTACGGCGTGTACGTTGGAAGACACGAAAATGAGCAAGGTCCGGAACACAAGGAAGAGATACCTGAACCTGCTTCTCTTCCACACTACTACTCTCCCCCTGAGGAGAAGCAGGGAAGAATGGCTCAAACTCAAAGAAGGACACATCCATAGACAAAAAACTTACGACTAATGGGATCAAAGCACCGATACCCTTTTTGAGATGAGGGATACCCCAGAAAGATACAAGGAATGGACCGAGGGTCTAACTTACCTCGAGATGGAGACAAATCATGGACAAAGGCACGACAACCAAAGACTCTCATGGGAATGGAAAATAAAGGAAGGTGCGAGGAACCAAGACATCACCTTACTGTTTTCTTGGTCCCACCTATCATGTTCAACTGTCTCACCCTTGGCCAATCCAGTACCTGTACGAAGGTGCCAACCTGAAATCAACTTCACAGCATCGAACAGAGAAGGAAGAGAGTCTCTATCAGCATTGCCCTTCTCCGACTAGGGTTTCCTTGATATTACGACCAAGGAAAAAAACACAGGAGGTGCTGCCAGTAATCTGCTAGGGTTTCTCTGTCTTCCACGTCCTAGAATTTAAAGAAGGAAGAAAAGGCGAAGCAGGTTCAAAACAGGAGGGATCGAAGTTCTTTTACAGCCCAAAAAACCTTGCTTTGATACCATGTAATCATTCATGGAGAGTGGGAGACGAGAGAGATAGAGAGAGAGAAGCAGAAGAAAGGGAGATACGATTGAGAGGAAAAGGAAAAATCACTACTGGCTGACGCCAGTTCTCTATTTATATTAACTTAATAAAAAGAATGGAAATTACAAGTATGCCCCTGGCAGCACACCCTAGAACCAAACTAATAGGGAAAAAAGAAAAGTAACTAACTGACAGTATCTTAAGAAGTCAGCCTACTAACAGAAACTACAAAGAAACAATTAAATAGGCCTTACAACAGTGCGGAACCTTGGTGGAAGCCCATTGTAACTGTGAAATTGGATGCTGTCCCATAGGTGTTTTAGCATTGGTTGTTGCATCACCATATATATACTTAATTAGGTATATAGAGAAATCAGATCTGAGTATTCCTTTGATTCACTCATGTTTGGGACTGGATGAAAATGAAATTCTTTAATACTCTGGTTTTAATGTTACAAGTCTTTCTGATCTTAGCCTTTGGTTGGAAAAAGTAGACTCAGGATCATAGAATAGGAACCTAAAGTTTGAGTATTATTTGCAAATTCTAACTTTGACAGGATAGAAACCCTAACCGGAGTTTATCCATGGAGAAAAAAAAAACTTGTGGTGCACTTTTAGCTACAAATGGGCAAAGCTTTGGGAGCAAGATTGCAAAAGATTGAGGGAGAAATGCAAATTCTACTAGTGGAGATCATATTACAGAGTTTTCTAGCATGATTGAAGATGAGTTCAGATATGTTGTCCTTGGAATCTGTGCAAAGTAAAGAACAAGTTATGAAGTTAATTTAGAATAATATAATTAGCAAGAAACACTTGGGGATTTATAAAAAACAAGAAACACTTGGGGATTTATAAAAAAACAAGAAACACTTGGGGATCATGGGGTAATTGGTAAAGAGCTGCGTAGTTTTTTCCTTTTTTTTTTTTTTAATAACCAGCAGAGTTTATGTTGTTATAGCAGAAAACCAAGGAGTAGTGGATATGCTTCTATGTAGCCATCTCATTTTGATAGGATTAGCTACAAAGCAAACCTTCATATAAGTCTATTATATGGGAAACATGTTGGTTTTATTCATATAACCTGCTGTTGATAGGAGAATTTGGGTTGTTTTGTTATATTGCCTCCCATCCTGGGTGTGCAAGTCTGTAGGATTCAACTTTCTCCCTGCTTAGATCTCCTTAAGACACACATACCTTCTGTTGTTTTAACCTCATCTCTTTATATAAATACATAAACACACAATGCTTTACATTTGATATTACATTTACAAATTGTTATTAGTATATATTTTGCAATTTCTGCTTGTTTATTTGTCAATTAAAAATTTCAAATTTCTTTTGGTTAATGTTGCAGTTATTTGCCTGAAGAGATGAGAAACCCAGCTACTTTCAAATGTGAGTTATTTACCTCTTCGGCATTTACTCAACATTCTATGATGCTTTGTTGCATATACAAAGATGTCAATAAAGTTAACTAATAAAATGGGCTTGTGCATTCCCCTTCAGTTCTGAATGATGAAAAAGCAATGGCCTTCAACAATCTATTATGCTTATATATTGCTTTACTTTTTATGTTTCCTTAATTGAATGGATCTTTAAAATATTTTCCTTCGAAATAGATAGAAGTTGGATGCTCCTCCATATACTAAATAGATATAGAATTCTCAGGGATATGGCTCTTCATTTCCTATTATCCAGGACGTGGACATAAATATGCTATCCCTTATAATGTACTTAATATATTGTAAGCTAATTTTATTCGTTAAGAGAGAGAGAGAGAGAGAGAGAGAGAGAGAGAGGGAGGGAATCATTTCTGGTTTGTCAGTTGCACGGACTTTCCTTATGGATGAAGTGTTTATGTCAGTTGCACGTTGGACTTCAACACTATGAATACTTGAGGAACTCTTAATTTGATGTTTTCTTTCTCTTGATAATTATTTGACAAATGAATAGTTATGTACATACCAAATGCCTTTTTTCCTATGAAATGTTTTCTTGATTGATAATTGAAAATTAATTTCATTAATTAAGAAGAATAAAGCTTTACGTTGGACTCCAACACTATGGATACTTGAGGAACTCTTAATTTGATGTTTTTCTTTCTCTTGATAATTCTTTGACAAATGAATAGTTATGTACACATCAAATATCTTTTTTCTTATGAAATGTTTTCTTGATTGATAATTGAAAATTAATTTCAATAATCAAGAAGAATAAAGCTTTACAAACATCCCTTGGAGAGGCACATGATGCAGCCTCTCCTAAACATTACCAGTGATCATGATATCAGACCTGTATTTAATTAAATAAATGAAGAAACACTCTTGATATGATCCAGGAGGAGAAGCAAGAGAGAAGACGAGAAGAGGGTGACGAAGAGAATAGGGCAAACAGTCTCTATCTAGAGAGACACAACTGCCACCCCAATATGTTATACTCAAAAAGAAATGAATATTATAGTAATACCCCTAAAAACAAATGTATTTCATTCGAGCACCACTTAAGCCTTTGGTAAATAGGTCAGTTAGTTGATCTTTAGACTTTACATATGGGGTAGTAATTTTCTCCACTAATCACCTCTCTTACAAAAAGACAATCCACCTTTATGTGTTTAGTTCTCTCATGATACACTGGATTGGAGGATATATGAATGGTTGCCTGGTTGTCACAAAAAAGCTTAATGGGAGTTGTGATTGATATTCCCATTTTCTGTAATAGTTGCTTCAACCACACCAACTCGCATGTAGTGTGGGCCATGGCTCTGTACTCTGCCTCAACACTACTCCTAGCCACCACATTCTACTTCTTTGTTTTCCAAGTAATCAAATTTCCTGCCAAAAATGTGTATAATAACCAGTTGTTGATTTCCTCTCAATAATCGATCCTACCCAATCAACATTTGTGTATCGTTCCAAGGAAAGTTCTCCCTTTCTTATACAACATCCCTTTACTTGAGCACCCTTCAAATAGCGTAGAACTCTAACATCACCTTCCCAATGGATTGCCCTCGGGTTTTGCATGAATTGACTTAATAACCGATTGACAACCAACTGCTTTCTTCCCTGGAGGCAGAGAAGTGAGGCCACAAGTATGATTAGATTGAAGAGCATGAAATTCCTCATCCATCGCTCTCTTCCATTTAGAGAGAGAAGAGCATCATGAAGAGATCTAGGAACAAATACAAAAGATAGAAGAGATACAAAATTCTGATAGGATGGGGATAAATGGATAAATAAAACATAATGAGATATAGGATGATCAATACATGCACACTTGCCTTTGCGAAACGCAATGGGAGGATCTAAATGAGATGGATCCGTCGACGGAAGAGCTAATGATGGCTAAAGCGGAGCTGGAGAAGGATGAAACATAATACCACAAGGATTGTGAGCATACACTCGATGGATTGGTGGTTGCATTGACTCTTGAGCAATAGGAGTAGTCACAAACACCTCCACTGGTAAGGGAAGAGGATGTGGGGATAGGGTATCAAGAGAAGTAGACTCGGTTGGGGAAAAGAAAGGAACATTTTCAAAGGGTACATCAGGAAGAACAAAGGAGTGACGAAGGGAAGGACTATAGCACATATCCTTTCTGGGTTCGAGAGTACCCCAAAAAGACACATTTAAGAGCACAAGCATCCAACTTATCCAACCCTAGATCTAGGAGATGAAGAAAACACACACGGAGGTCAAGGGAAAGGAGATTGAGAAGGAAAGACAATGGAGAAAGGGGAGGCACCACATAAAACTAATGAGGGCATATATTTAATGAGTAAACAAGAGGTAAGAACCACATCACTCCAATATTTTTTGGAATTGACATTTGAATCGAAAGTGCCTGAGCAATGTTAAGTAAATATCTATTCTTTTGCTCAGCTACTCTATTTTGTTATGTAGTGGAGGAGCTGGGTGATTGATGTATTATGCAATGAGATTCAAAGAACATATGAAACGGGCATTGGAAATATTCTTTTACATTGTCAGGCTGAAAGTATTTAATGGAGATACCAAATTGATTCTTAATTTCAACATAAAAAAGAGAAAAATTCAAATACTTCTATATGAGATTTCTTTAAATAATTCCAAGTCATTCTTGAAAAGTTATCAACAAAGGAAATAAAATATTTAGAACTGTTGTAAGAATCAACTGGACAAGGACCCCAAACATTTGAAGGAACAAGTTCAAAAAGACTCGAGACTCTAATAGATTCCCTTGGAACAAAGGAGAGGCGATGATGTTTACTAAGTTGACAAACTTCACATTGTATCTCACAGATGAACACACCATCTGGAATAAGACTCTTGATAGTTGGAAGAGGGATGACTCATCTGACAGTGCCACTGCAATGGTGTAGTGGAAGAATGAAGAGTTGTCTATGATCCACCATGATCTAGATAATACAACCCTCCAGCTTCATGCCCACCACCAATCGTCTTCCTCGTCTTGAGATCATAGTTTTCAAGCGTCTAGGCGATTCTGGGCGACACTAGGGCGCCTAGTCACGTAGGCGATAAAAAAATTATAATATGAAAAATTGACTTTTGGCTAGTTTCCTAGTTTTATATACCATTCAGCATGTATGTTATTGAAAAATAGCAATTCTCTTTATTAAGAACATTAAATTTCTTCTAAAAATGTGGCAAATCATCACATCTAAAAATAAAAATCTTTTACATATCTTAATTTCATTATTTGCAAAAATAATACTACTATAATAAGTATTTAATAGAGCAAATTCATATTAATTAGCAGCTAAAAAGGTTATAACTTTATATGATAAATATTCAAGATGGAAAGTAAAATAGAAAAAAACAAGGATGGAGTTTCTGTTTTATTTAATTAGAGAGAGAATAGAAAAAAGAACTTTATTATTCTATTGTTTCTTTCCCCTTTCTTTTCTTTTCTTTCTTTCTTTTTCTCTTCTCAAAACCCTTTGATCTTTTAAATTTCAATAGGAAAGCATTAAAATAAAATATAATTGATATATATAGCATATAATGAAATGTATTAACACATACATTAATAAGATACACCAATATAAATGATATTATAAAAGGCGCCCACCTTGTCATTTTTGTCGCCTAGGCGACGCCTTGACAACTGTGCTCGAGATCTTTAAAAATGCAATAGGATGGAAAGAATGAGATGTATCAATTCAAAGATTTTCTCAACTTACTAACATACATAAGACTAAAAGGAAATTTAGGAACATATAGAAGCAACAGTAAAGTGAAATCAGAATGTAAAGCAACATCACCAGTTCTAGAAATAAGGGAGGTAATACCATCAACAAGAGTAACCGGTTGGACAATAAAGGGAGGGGATAAAGATGTAAATAGGTCTGAGGATCTAGTCGTGTGATCTGAGGCCCTAGAATTAATGATCCATGGTTTAGAACAATGTTTTAAAAGGTGTGGGAGGCATATTCCTGGAGGTGCACCTCTAGGCGAGGTGCTCCTAAAACGCCTTGATGTCACAAGCAAGGTTCGAAATATCGATACGTATCGTTTCGGGACTCTTCTGATATGTCCCTACAATGGGTGTATCGGGGCTTTGACCGTTTCAGGGGATGGGGGGGTCCTAGACCGGCTCCTCTGAACCAGTTTTGAAAAAAAAAAGTAAAAAAACAAGTATCGAAACGCCCGATACGCCCCTACCGGCGTATCGAGCGTATCGATATTTTGAACCTTGGTCACAAGTGACCACTTTTCCGCGCCATCAAGTGCCATCACCACACCCACAACATGCCATCCGAGTGTCCAGTGTGGGTCTTGGGTGGGTCATTGCATGTATTTTGTATGGGGGATTGCCAATGGCAGTATTGTGTTTCTACAGTATGATTTTTCACTATTTTGATGTTTCTTTATGTCACTCCCCCAAAAGCTTAACGTACTCTTTGAGGGGAGGTAGGTAGTCGAGTGAATTAGTAGCGTGTAAAGGTTAAGCACGAGATCCCCTCGACACTAAATTGTGTGCTTTTGCTTGCCACCAATTTATGCAATACAAAGTGCCTTTTGACTAATTCGTATGCCATCTTGTTGCCTTTTCTTGTGTTGTTGCTTGTTGCTTAGGCTTACTTGTCACATTTGAGTGCCACACGGGGCCCAAACAACTAGCCCCGTGATAGTTGGTATCAAAGTAGGAGCTCCTACACGCACATTGGACCCTGTCAATCGCCCCTCACTCAGCACAATGAAGAGCAACCGTGACATTGCCGATGACATACTATGATGAGTTACCGCTCACCTTGGAAGACCCTTCGAGGGTGGCTTAACCTCTTGAAACAGAAGTTGAAGGAGAGAAGAGAGGGAAGGGTAGGAAGAAAATGACTCGGAGAGAGATAAAAGAAATATTAATTCACACTGTTATTGATCAAAAAAAAATATTCATTCACACTGCTTATTACACGATTAGGGCCTTATATAGCTGGCCTACATGTGTGCCATCATGGAGAGAATATCTTCTGGTGGTAGTGTAACTAACTCTGGGGCTCTGCCACGTGTCACACTACCCTTTCTGTCTTCTAGTGAAATGCTGATTGGTGGTGGCCTGCTCCACTCCCATAGTTAGGTTCGGAGGGAGTGTTTGGGTTCCAACAATTCCTCTCCCCTTAGCATTGACCTTGCCCTCAAGGTCTAGGTTCGGAAACCTCTCATTCAACCTTAGATAAGGTTCCCAAGTGGCGTCATCTAGAAGAAGCCCAACCCATTCTACCTTGGCTTCTGGCACAACCTGACCACCTCGTCGAACCCAACGGAAATTCACAATTCTGATAGGCTCCGTGTCAATTTCCCCTTTTTCAGTGAATTGGGGCAAGTTGGATGAGACAGTAGTATGATTTCCCACCGCCTTCTTAAGAAGTGAGATGTGAAACACCGGATGAAGCTTTGAGGTTGCAGGGAGGTCCAACCGGTAAGCAACAAGGCCCACTCTCTCCAGAACCTTATAAGGCCCGTAATACCTGGGTGCTAGCTTGTGCCAAGCCCATCTTACTACCGAGATCTGGCAGAAAGGTTGGAGCTTAAGGTAAATGAAGTCACCCACTTGAAATTTTAGTGGGCGGTGGTGAGTCATAGTGGGCCTTCATTCGCTGTTGGGCTTTTGTCAAGTTGGACTTAAGCAATCTAAGAATCTCGTCTCTCGCAAGTAGACGGGTCTCTACTTCTGCCACCTTGGATGACCCATATTCATAAGGTAATATGGGAGGGGGTTCTCTGCCATATAAAGCTTTGAAGGGTGTCATTCCAGCAGAGGACTGATAAGTCGAATTGTACCAGTATTCTGCCCACGGAAGCCAGTGAGCCCATTGTCGAGGCTTCGCCCCTGTGAAGCATCTAAGGTAGGCTTCCAAGCATCGACTAAGAACCTCAGTCTGTCCATCAGTCTGCGGGTGATAACTCGTGGAGGGGTGCAGTTGGGTTCCTTGCAATCGAAAATATTCCTTCCAGAATGAACGCAAGAAGGCAGGGTCCCGATTTGAGACAATGGATCTTGGGGTTCCATGCAGCTTGGCGACGTCCCGTATGAAGATGTCAACCACCATTGCTGCGGTGTAAGGGTGAGGTAATGTAGAGAAATGACTGTACTTGGTGAGACGGTCAACCACTACCATGATAACCTCCTTTCCTGCAGAACGAGGAAGACCCGTGATGAAGTCCATGGAGAGGTCCTCCCACACTTGCTCTGGAATCTTGAGGGGTTGTAAAAGGCCAGCGGGAGACTGTGAGGAGTATTTCTGCTGTTGGCAGGTTTGGCATTCAGATACATAGTGCAATACATCCTTACGCATTCCTACCCAATGATAGTGGCTACTGAGCCTTTTTAGGGTCCGTAGCACCCCTGAGTGTCCCCCCAAGGCGGAGTCATGAAACAACCTTAGCAGTTTTGCTTTGTGGGCTGAATTCTGGGAAACAACAAACCGACCCCTAAAGAAAAGATCAGGCCCCACAATTTGGTAACCAACAACTTGGGATGGGTCTCGACTCCACTTATCTCTAATATCTTGCAGTTGCGGATCAGACCTAGCTTCTTGCCGTATAGCTTCAAACAAAGGAAAACTGGGTTGAGAACAGGTCAGATGGTTTAACTCTTCCACTCGTGACAAGGCATCAGCTACTCTGTTTGCGGGCCCATGCTTATATTCTATGAGGTAGTCAAAGCTCATCAGTTTACTGGCGTCCCAATAGGTATGCACGCCACTTTTGCACTGCCATTACCACAACCATCATTTCTTTGACATAAGTGGATTGACTTTGGTGAGTTGCTGAGAGAGCCTTGCTGAAATAAGCAATGGGCTTCCCTTTCTGCATCAAGACGACCCCTACTCCCACACCCGATGCATCACATTCTATTTCAAAGGGCTGAGAGAAGTCTGGAAGAGTGAGGACTGGAGGGCTAGAAACTGCTATCTTCAAGTCTTCAAAAGCCCGTTGGGCATTATCAGCCCAAYCGAAGGAATCCTTCTTTAATAGACGCATTAGAGGGGCGACCATAAGCCCATACCCCGTAATGAAGCGCCTATAATATCCGGTAAGACCAAGAAAGCCCCTTAGAGCCTTTACAGTAGTGGGCTTGGGCCACTTCTGGATGGTGTCTATCTTTTCTGGGTTTGCCATGACCCGCCCTGTTGCAACCACATGGCCTAAGTATTGAATTTGTCCTTGTCCAAAGGAGCACTTTGTCATTTTGGCATGTAACTAGTGCCCCCTTAGAGTTGTGAGGGTGAGTTTTAGATGTTCCATATGTGTGTCCCAATCCCTACTGTATATCAGAATATCATCGAAAAACACCAGAATAAATCGTCTTAGGAATGGCTTGAAGATGTCATTCATGAGGGCCTGAAAGGTGGAGGGGGCGTTGGTGAGTCCAAAAGGCATAACCAGAAACTCATAATGGCCATCGTGGGTCCTAAAGGCCGTCTTGTGGATGTTAGCCTGGTGGACCCGAATTTGATGATACCCTGACCGCAGGTCTAATTTGGAGAACACTCGTGCCTCTCCTAACTCGTCCAGCAGTTCATCAATGAGGGGTACAAGAAACTTGTCCTTCATTGTAATCTGATTCAAGGCCCGATAATCTACTCAAAAGTGCCAACTACCATCCTTCTTCACTAGGAGTACAGGGGTTGAAAAAGGGCTGGTGCTGGTTTGTATATGCCCTTTTTCCAATAGTTCTCTCACTGCCTTCTCAATTTCCAGCTTCTGGAAGTAAGGGTATCTATATGGCCTCACATTGGCCGGTTTAGAACCTGGGAAGAGTGGTATCTGATGATCATGAGCTCGGGGTGGAGGTAATTGGTTCGGCTCTTTGAATACGTCGCCAAACTGATCGAGTATCGATCATAAGGCTTCGTGTTGGGCTCCTGTGAGGTGGACACAACCCTGGTTGCCCAGAATTGGGACTGTGGGCCGGATGCCTAAGTGCATAAATAAGGGTTGTCCCGCATCCTTGGAGGCCCGTATCATGGAGGCTAAAGTGTCACCTTGGGGACTAGAGGGCCGCACCCCTTGTAAATGACAAGTCTGGCCATCCTGGTGAAAATCCATAGTCATTTTGGCCCAATCACATAGAGCAGGGCCCAGGCCACGCAACCAATGAATCCCCAAAATAATATCAGCCCCTGCGAAATCCAATGGGTGGAGATCCACCACGAAATTGTGGTCCTGTATGAGGATTTTTTCCTTCTTATACATGACACCTGACTCCCATTAGCCACATGGATCGAAAAGAGAGGAGTGGGTTGTATAGTCATACCTAGTTGCTTTGCCAAACGACAAGTGATGAAATTCAGGGTAGAGCCACTATCAATCAAAATCATCACGGTCCGGCCAACCAATCTTCCTTCTACTCGCATGGACTGAAGAGAGTTGAGGCCGATGAGGGCGTGTAAGGAGATCTTGGCCCCGTCAGGTTCTGGTCCGTTTGGAATCAGTTCACAGTCATTTAAGTGCTCTGGTTCTGTCTCTTCCGACTCTTCCTCTGTATGTAGGAGAAACACCCGCTGGACCCGACGTTTATGGCTCGATCCAAACTTATCATCACAGTTATACCAAAGGCCTTTCTCGCGTCAGGCCTGCATCTTAGCCCATGAGAGACGTTTGAAGGGCATAGTGGGCTGGGGCAAGATGAGCTTCTGATGATCCCCAACCTGTTTCATGGGCTATTGATCGACCCGTGGAGGAATCCTCACATTCGGGTAGGTTGGTTTGCTGGCTCTGCATAGGTTGTCGGTTTTTTCTTCTTGCAGACGAGCCAATCCCACTGCAGCCATGACAGTCGCCGTACGGAGAGCCCTCACCTCCAGACTGATATCTTCTCTAAGGCCTCCCACAAAACATCCTACTAAGGCTTTCTTCGGCTAGCCGTGTACCCTGGTCGCCATTCGCTCGAACTCGAGCTAGTACTATGCAACTGTTCCAGTCTGCTTCAACCGAGTGATAAGCTCATCGTAGTCCACGAACGCCGTTGGCGCAAAACGGATGCACAGAGCTTCAGTGAACTCCACCCAAGTTACCTGGGGATGATTTTGGCGATACCATTGGAGCCATAGAATTGCGTCTCCTTCTAGATGAATGGAAGCGATGGAGACATGCTGGTGTGCAGGAGTTTCGTGGTATTCGAAAAATCTTTTTGCTCTGAAGATCCAAGGAATGAGATCTCCACCAGAATAGTTGGGAAAGTTGATCTTAGTGACTTTTCCGGTGGGGTAATATCCTGTTGGGTGGCTGGTCTCGCCGGATTGTTGCTGAGAGGCGAAGCTTGAGATGACCACTTTGAGTTCCCTGAGTTCGTTCAACACCTGGTGGAATCCAACCTCAAGCTGCTCGACCCTATCATCCATGGTGGAGGAACGTGTCTGTGGCATCGTGAAGCCTGTGATTTGGATAGCCTGGCTCTGATACCAATTGATGAGTTACCGCTCACCTTGGAAGCCCTTTCGAGGGTTGCTAAGAGGCGAAGCTTGAGATGACCACTTTGAGTTCCCTGAGTTCGTTCAACACCTGGTGGAATCCGACCTCAAGCTGCTCGACCCTATCATCCATGGTGGAGGAACGTGTCTGTGGCATCGTGAAGCCTGTGATCTGGATAGCCTGGCTCTGATACCAATTGATGAGTTACCGCTCACCTTGGAAGCCCTTTCGAGGGTTGCTTAACCTCCTGAAACAGAAGATGAAGGAGAGAAGAGAGGGAAGGGTAGGAAGAAAATGACTCAGAGAGAGAGATAAAAGAGATATTCATTCACACTGCTGATTGCATGATCAGGGCCTAATATAGCTGGCCTACATGTGTGCAATCATGGAGATAAAATCTTCTAGTGGCAGTGTAACTAACTCTGGGGGCTCTGTCGCGTGTCACAGTACCCTTTCTGTCTTCTAGTGAAATGCTGATTGGTGGTGGCCTGCTCCACTTCCATTGTTGGGTTCAGAGGGAGTGTTTGGGTTCCAACATGCTACATGGGCTGCACCAAGTCCACGACACCAATGAGGCTCCACTTGACGAACTTACCAAGACACAAGCCTTGAAGGGCCGCACAACTAAAGCTAGCAAGTGTGACAAATCAGTCGACCAACTAGCTATCACGGACATGCGCATCCTACGTTGCGAGGCGACAGTAGGTGAAACCAGAGATTGGGTTGATGAACTCCACCACAACCTGGAGACTGTTGAGAATGCGGTGGTGGAACTAGAATGGCGATTCAATGGTGCCTTCAGAGAGATGCACGCCAACTTACAATGCTCGGTAGCGGGGCCTTCTCAGAGTAGCCTGCAGGGCATGCTGGACATATTTCAAGCCCAATTCGGTGAGATGAGAGATGGGATGACTCTCCTAAAAAGGGCAGTGGCCAACTCTACTAGCACTTCAGCCACCCTAGCTCCCATGCACATCAAGATCCGTGAGCCAACACCCCTACTTGGGTGCTCGGGATGCTAGGGAGCTTGACAATTTCCTGTGGCAACTAGAACAATATTTCTCTGCCGTTGGCATTAGTGACAACCAAACTCAGGTACGTACAACCGCTATGTGTTTGAATGATATTGCAATGTTATGGTTGCGTAGGTGTTGTCAAGACATTGAATGTGGCACCCGCACCATTGACACTTGGGTTGGATTCAATCATGAGATTAAGCGTCATTCCTACCTTGAGAATGTGGAGTACCTGGCGCGAACAAGAATGAAGAAGCTTAGACAGCAAGAATCGCTACATGACTACGTCAAAGAATTTTCAGCCTTGACGCTTGAGATCTCCGACATGTCAGAAAAGGACCTCCTGTTCAATTTCATGGATGGTCTCAAGCCATGGGCTGAGCTTGAACTTCAATGGCGCGGTGTGAAGGACCTCGCCACAGCCATGGCCGTAGCTGAGCAGCTTGTTGACCTAAGGACACCTGATGAAGAAGACCAAAAGCCATTAGCCCATGTACCTTGAGTTTGAGTGGGGGAGATCAACAATTGACCTCCACGTAGAAGAAACCAGTGCACACTGACATGCCTAACAATTATCAAGGAAAGGAGCCACAAGGAGCACAACAGAGCTATTAGGGCCACCGGTACACTAGGAGACCTACGATTCCTCCCTCACCTTGTTACATTTGTAATGAAAAGCATTGGACTAGTGATTGTCCTATGCGGAAGAAAATCAATGCCCTCATCGCCAAACTTAGTGATGAGGAGAAGCCCACACCGACACTAGGAGGTGGTGCCCTCCAACTTATAAATGCCATGGTAAAGAAAGAGGCCACATCCAAACGGCCCACCAAAGCCCACATGAGGCTGAAATATGTAGACATCACCCTCGGCGGGAGGCCGGCCCAAGCATTGGTGGACACTAGGGCCACCCACAACTTCATCTCACTTACGGAGGCAAAGCGACTCGACTTGATCACTACCAAACAAACAGGGTGGATCAAGGCCGTCAACTCGGGGGCCAAGGCAGTAGCAGGCATGGCTCGTGAAGTAGACCTACAAGTGGGACCATGGAAAGGCAAAGTTAATTTATCTGTGGTTCCCTTGGATGATTTTCAAGTTGTCCTTGGAGTAGAGTTCTTGACACAGGCAGAAGCAGCCCTCATGCCACACCTTGACCATTTACTCATCTTGGACGAGCATTCTCCATGCATGATCCTGTGACATCAGCTCTCCAGGTACACGGGAAGCAACTTTCAGCCCTACAACTGTACCAAGAGACAAGCAACCATGAAGCCAGTGGCATGCCAACAATGAAGACCCCCACTCCAACATCTCACATCAGCACTGGAACGGGTTGGGCAGTCATCACTAAGAAGAAGTTTCCCCCAAAGCAGCACCAGCACCTGCGCCAATAGCTGCACTAGTGCTAGCATCAACATCAACAGAAGCCATCTTCGCAGCAGAAGCCGCATACGCCCGCAATTGATGGGCCCAAGAGAAGACCCAAGGCCAACTTCAACTGTAACCATACCTACTACCTTAATCATCGGGGAGAGCGAGTGCCAACCAAACTATATAGGGACCACATTCTCACCCTTCCACAAGCCGAACCACGTAGTAGACCAGTGAGCAACTATCCTTGGGCAAAAATGCACGGGAACCAACACTCGAAAAATCCAAACTATCATTTTGACCCAGCCTTGGCCACAAACTTTCCTTCCACCAAAGCAGAACATCCAAAATTTTACCTTGAAGCGTTCAAGCAAGGACTTAACTTAGGGACTAGCTGTAGGTTTTCCCACCATCAAGAGCACCCAAAAACCTTCCACCCAACCTCTTGTTCGTGCCTTGGAAGGAACCATGTTCGTGGAGCAATTGAAGAACCTTCCTTCACCAACAAGAAGTTCGGGCCACAAGCCGAAGTTGGTCTTCGAGGACAAAGACCAAATTGAGTGGGGAGCTTGCTTGAGATAGCCTCGACCACCAACACCAACACCAACACCATGACCTCTAAAATTCTCATCTCTACCACCATTGCGACCTCCTCTCACACCACGGTTAACCCCTCTGGGATAGCTGCTTCTACCACGTGAGCCCCCTCTACCACCTCTGGTTGCTGCTAGGGCTGAGATCTCTAATACTGGAGCACTATCTGTATGTAGGCTCATAACCCTTCTGATTCTGGAAAAAAATTTCTGATAGTGTGGGTATATCACTGCTACCTAAAATCTGGGCATGGACCAGTTCAAATTCAGACCTTAATCCAGAAAGGAAACGTGCCACTTCCAACTGATCTCTCTGTTGTTGCTGTACTCTGAAATCAATCGAAAAGGGCTGATACGAATCCAACTCATTGCGCAGACTCTTCAAGCAAGCATAGTACTCTTCTACACTCCTATCACCTTTCTGTAGTTGAAAATATTCCTTGAGGACTTTTTAGTCATAAGCAAGTACAACTATAAATGCCTCATGAACAAAAGTCTCATTTTATTATCAAAGTCAATTTACACAATGTGTTTTCAGTTAGAATCTGTAAAGGAAAAGGAAAGAAGCAGAAGATGAGAGAAGTGGGAAAGGGGAGCTTGCCTGATGTTTCCATAAGATTTGTATGCTTCTGAAGATTGATTTTCTGATATGTGCTATGTGTTTCATCAAGACCAAAGAATATCTCATTGTGGAGTTGACTTTTTTTTTTACCTTTCCCCAAAGTTGGTCATGTGGTACTTTTAAATGCCTTATTGATATAAGACGTACGACTGGGCTTTAAGAATTGTACAAATGGTAAAACCATAAGTCTTATGGAAGGTTTAAAATGTTGATGTCAGTGGAAATGTCAGCCATCCAAATATAAGAAACATGTCAAAAGTGTTGGAAATTTAGTATGGAATTATTGTAAAAATTATAGACATGGTGGAAACTCGATACCATGTTTTTACTTAGAATCTGTAAAAGAAAAGGAAAGAAGGAGAAGAGACGGGAAGAGGGAGAGAGGAGAATGTTTGGAGAGCAAAAAAAACTTGGGCCAGCAGCACCCCCTTTTTTATTTGTAGGTATGTGATAGCATAACAATAAAAAGAAGAGAATTACATCAATCCCCTTGCGGCTCTGTCTAACAATAAAGAATAGAAAAAATAATGCACTAATAGCAGTATGTTTAGCTTTGAATGAAGAAACCATTTACCATTATGCAAAATTATAGGTTTTGAAAACAATACAAATGATCCATTTTATATTTGACTTATGTGTAGTGATGCATGCTTTTTGACAGGGATGCTTCAAAATCCACAATACCGTCAGCAGTTGGAAGATATGCTGTATGTTAACTTTTTGGTTGGCATCTTTTGTTTCGTGGTTTTTTAGTAATATAACTATTCTCTTGGAATTGCTGGTTTTTCCTGACCATTAATGCTAAACAAAGTGGGCATTTTATATTTGACTTATGCTTGCTAATCTTTTATTTATTTGCTCTTCTGAACTAGATTAGACAGAAAGCGAGGTTTTGCTTTCAGCTGGATGGGTGTCAATGATTAGAGTATTTAGAGGAGAGTTGTATGCTCAAGAACTGTGATTGAATTCAGAGGAAGGTCTAGGGATAGAGTGATTTATTATGACTTGCATTTCTTTGGTGTGTGATTTTCCATTGATTGTCTGTCTTAATGGCATAAGGTGGTAGCACAAATGAACATGCTGTAATCCTCATCTTTTCGTCTAAAGCAGATCTTTCATCTTCTTGTGTTCTCAAGACTAAGCATTAATCTTTTGAGTGAATCTCTGCCACCTTGAAAGAAACAGTAGGAAGCAGTTGGGTTTAAAGAAATTAGAAGAAATATCAATTAGGCTCAGTTGTTGAAGTAGTACTAATTGAACCCTTAGGGGAAATGCCACTTCTCTAGGGAAGTCTAAGTGCTGATCAGTTTCACTATTTCCTAAAGCATATATCATGTGCTTTTTGATTCTCCTGGTAGGGGTGTTGTTTATTGATATGGAAGTCTTTTCTTGCCTGGGGAGCTCTAAAGCTCAGTTTTGATGGTTCTTTTCAGAAACTTGGTCCATTGTAGTATGGTGTGAGGGCACAGGGTTAATTATGACATTTATTATATCATTCATAATCAGGGTTAAATTTATCTATTATGTACTTTATTAACAAATTTATAACCTAAAGAAGTAGGGCTTGTCCCCAAGATGGACTATTCCCTTCAAGGTGTTCTCTTCTTCTTCTTAGACCTAGTAGAGGATGAGATTAGAGTTACTTTCATGAAGGTTTCAAGGCTCATTGAAGAGATTTAACATTTTTTCTACATTTTATGGAGGAAAATTCGAAAACAAAAGCTATGTGGTTTCTGATAGAAGCAGTCTAATGGTGGCTGATTTGTGGATCAGTTTGGTAAGGTTTGATCTGTAGTAAAATTATTAATAGGTGGGGAGTTGTCTCAAAATTTTTTGATAACTAGAAATTATATTGTAGACTTGTAGTTACATTTCAGAGTTTTTAGTCTTGCCTGTGGACTTGTTTTTTCACTTGTAGGTCTTGGGGACAACACCAATATGGCAATTATTAACTATTAAAGTTGGATGGATCAGATAACTTTGAGTCGGCTTGATTGGACTTTTCATTGGTGGTAGAGGTGAATTGAGTACTTAATTAAGATGGAAAAGGGACTTAGTTTGGATGATCCTAACCATTCTATGTGGGAGTAGGAAAAACTAGTAATTTAAAAGGTGCACCTAGGCACACAGGTGAGGTGCACTTTGAGGTCTGCCCCTCGCTTAGTCTTTGGTGCAGCCCATGTGCCTAAGCATGTGCCTATTGCACCTAGGTGTGTGCTTGGTTGTGTTTTTTTCTGCGGCTTAGGTGTGTGCCTTTGTTAATTGATTCTTCTTAATGCAATACATTTTCTTAAAGATAAAGAAACTATAATTCAAATTATAATAGCAACTTCTTATATTCAAAATATGAATTTAAGGCCCTAGCATAGACTTGTTTGGGATAACCTCAACGGGCTTCGTACAAAGGCACTCGTAGAATTAGGAATACATGATGTGATTGGAAAACGTTTAGTTTTTGGATCTCCACTTTGATTATGCTTTATATGTTATGTTTATGCATTTTAATTTGAGCTAATAGATTCTTTAAATCATTTAGATTAAAATTAAAGTTGACATTTTTAATGTTGTTCATTCATTCATCTTAATAAAATATCATCTTAAAAGGCAAATAAAATTATAAAATCATTATTTTTGTGTGAGAATTAAGAACTTACGACCCTAACATGAACTTGTTTGGGCTTGCCCGGAGGGGTGTGGCACAAAGGTGGCTCGTAGAATCAGGAATGTAATTTGTTTGACATCACATTAGCTACTTGAAGTATGCAATTGAGGAAAAAAGAGATTGTGGGTTTTACATGCTTGAAGATGTTTTATATGTTTGATTTTAATTTTAAATTCTCATTTAAATATGCTTTACACGTTATGTTTATGTATTTTAATTTTAGATAATAGGTTTTTTAAAACATTTATTTTAAAATTTAAGTTTATATTTTTTTATTAATATTAAGTTTAATATTTTTTGATTTTTTGGCAAATTTTTTTGAATTTTCTGACATTTTTTTTTATTATTAGCATTTTTTCTTTTGTATTTTTGAGCCTTGCTTCAAAAAGGTGCACGCCTCACCTTGCACTTTGCACCTTGGGTGCAAATTGGCCCCTGCGCCTTTTTTGTGCCTTGCGCTTTTAAAACACTTGGTAAGATTGCCAACAAGTTGTCGATATAGGGATGAATCAGCTAAAAGCTTCCCATCATCCTTAGTAACTTCAGATTCAGCTCCATAGGAGTAAAGACATGCTTGTTGTTTGTAAGATAAACCAATTTACTTAAATCCTTATATTTATGTTGAATCACAAGATGCCACCAGTAGGAGTTTGAATTTTCATTCCCAGGAAATATGTAATGGGACCAAGGTCCATATGAAAGGGGTGCTAAAGTAACTGTTGAAGTTATCTGGTTTGAATATCATCACTATTAATTGGATTATTGTCAACACAGACAAGGAGAAGACTGATGCCTTGGGCAGGATGATGAAAAGGAGAGATAAATCATCAGCACTTTAATGATAGGCAGCCTCCAGACTAACAATATGGAAGTGCGCACACCAAGCGAGAGAAGCTTGTGTAAGCCCATATAGGAGCTTTTGTGGCAACAAACTAGAGAAGATTATGAATGATAACTAGGTGGAGGCTTCATCTAGACAGTTTCTTTCAACTTACCATGAAGAAATGCTTTTCTGACATCCATCTGAAAGATTTGCCATTGTCAAAGATCAGGCAAATATGAGCTGAATAGTTGTCATCTTAACAACAAGAACATATGTTTCTTCATAATCGTAGCCATACTCTTGTATGTAACCCTGAGTGACTAATCTTTACTTGGATTACTCATTACTGCCATTAGATTTTAGTTTATTGGAGAAGATCCATTTACTGCCAACAAGAATAACACCAAGAGGAAGTGGCACCAAATCTTAGGTGTCATTGTCAAGCAAGGCATGCATCTTAGTGTGTATAGTAGTTGTCTGTTTATAAGTGTGGGAAATGTCTGTGGCATCAAGGACAATAGAAAAGGACTATGAGGATTGATTTAACCACATGTTTAAAGTAAAAGATTTTCGCAAGGAACAAAACATTTCTAGAGACACGAAAGTAACAAAGAGAGGGATCATAATTCATAACATAAAAACATTTATGATAGGAACTGTAACCCGCAAAAGCAATTTTAGAAAATTGAGTAGAAAGTTTAGCATATGAAGCTATCAATCTTTGAGGTGACGTTTGTTTGTTTTTTTTAATGGTTAAGAAAAAAAACATCAGGTATAATCCTTCTTCTAGTATTCTTGCCAAATTCTGGTAACATGTCTGGTTGGGAAACTCATCCCTAAAAGAACAATTCCCCTTCTTTTATGCCCTTTCTAATTGGAAGGATGAGCTCATTTCCTCTTTTTGTTTCCTTCCAATTTAAATTCTGGATTTGACTGGGATTTGGGGTTCAGAAGAGGCCTTCATGGTTGAATTTGGGGTTCAGAAGAGGCCTTTTTTTATGCTCTTAACCTTGCTCCATTGGTCTTGAAGAGGTTTTCTTGGATCCTTGAAAAGAGATGGTTGAATTTGGACTCTTCCCTCTTTTGTTTCCTTCTCTTGTTCCTATTTCTTCTTGTCCTTAATACAGTCAGGTGATAGTCTTGAATTGCGTTTTTCGATTAAGGTGGTTTGGAGTAAGCCCATACTTTCTAGGATAGGAGGTTTTTGTTGGGAAGTGTCTCTGGCAAGAATTAACACCTGTGATCTACTCCAAACAAAAAGACCTAGTTGGTGCTTATTCCCTCATTGGTGTTCTCTTTGTAAGGTTAATGGTGAGGCCTGCTATCACTTATTATTCTCCTGCCCTTTGTTCCTTCAATTTGGGAATGGTTTCTTTATTTGTTTGGATGCGAGTGGAACCCCCTGCCAAGTGTAGAAAGCTTGTTTGCCTCTACCTTGGCTAGTTGGCTGAAGAAGGGGTGGTGTGTTGGACAATATGGGGAGAAAGGAGTCAAAGGATGTTTTCAGAAAATGTGAGGAGTAAGGGTGCCCTAATTGTAGCCATTGGGTGAAATCATAAAAACTCTTTGAGAATATTCCTGCTGTTGACCTGATGAGAAACATGTGGATGCAGTGGAAGTGGCTGATTTAGCGCCTTTCAAGATTGTCAATAGGCCATCTTGGTCCCCATCAGTTAGTGGATTGATAAAGCAGAACTTTGGTGGATGCAGAAGGAAATTCAGAACATTCAGGCATTGGAAAGTTTTTAGAAATGATTAAGGAAGAATTGTTGCTCTTTTTTCAGGCCCTATTTGTGTGGGTGACTCTGAGAGCTGAAATTTTGGTTGTCATGGAAGGGGTTTAAAAAGCCAAGGAAATGCACATCCACAAATTGATAATTGGGGGGGGGGGCGGATTCAAAAGCTAGTTGCAAACAGGGGAGAATGCTAACTGTTGGGACTATATTAATGACAAAAGAAGGTTTAAGTAGTTGTCACAAGGCATGGAAGTTAATCTGGGCTCTCCAAGAATGATGCTGATTGGCCAAGAGATTCAACTTTCCTAGCCCCAGACCTGTCATTTGCTTGTAGGGAATTAGATTCGCAACTTTCTTTTGTTTAAGTTTTGGAAATGAAGTGTCTCAATTAGCAGCAAAGTTTGGGCCTTTTTTGCAAGGGGGAATAGTGTTTAAAATCCCCTGAATTGGATATTGAGTCAGTTCAACAAGGATATGGCAATTAGTGTAGTTGTGGATGGTGATTGTTCTAATAGTGGGTTTGTTTAGTAGTTGGTGGTTTGGTGTTGGCATTGTCTTTGTTTTATGTTTGGTTGTGTGTTTGTGTTGCTTGAATTGGTTTGCTGCTTTTTTGTGGCTCCATGGGTTCTACACAATTCAACGGGGTAGACCATCCCCCAACCCATAAGCCCCCCCCCGGTTTAGGCAGGATTTGATCCTCTCTCCACTACAACCATGCAGTGACCTTGCCAACTAGCCAGTTGGCTTCTTGCTGTTTTCCTCTGCTCTCTTAATGATTTGTCTTTATTACCAAAAGAAAAAAAGGAGGAAGATGCACAAAACATACACAACTAAAACATGTAAGATTGAATTGTTAGGGGGATGATGATATAAATGTAGGAAAGGAGAAGAATTGAAAAAGTTTGGAGTGGGAAGTCAATTAACAAGGCACACTGACGTGGCAACTGCTTTCAACCCAAAAGGAAGGAAGGACACAGGAATCTTGGAGAACTTCATTTTTCTTGTGCCTTGGAACTGACTATCAATGTATTCTCTCCCTGAATCAGAACAAAGAACCTTAATGTTTGTAGAAGAACTTCATTTTTCTTATGCAAAAAATATATCCATGTATGTTTGGTATAATTATCATGAGCAGTACAAAATACTTGAAACCTATATGAGATGAAATAGGAATGAGCCCCCCATACATCACTATGAGCAAAATTATAAGGTGGCAGATGAAACAGTAGACCTAACCGAGGATGGCAAAATGATACTTTTACTCAATGGCGATACATGATGTATCAATATTAGACATTGGTGGTAATTTACCCTTCAAACAATTAGAATTAGTAATGAGACGAAGTCTGTCATGTTGATGACCATGATAATTATGCCAGAGATTCCAGAAAGTATCAGCAGCAAGAGAACATGTAGAACCCAAAAGACAATTCTGTGAGATTTTATGATCAGCTCTGAAATCTCGGGCAGTTAGGCACCCAATCTTACTGCCCCTCCCAATCACTGTCCTAGTGTGCTTGTCCTGTTTTTAAGCAACTATTACGAGAGAAGTTGGTAGTGTATCCATTATCAACTGACCATAAGAAACTAAATTGGTGGCTAACTTGGGAACAAGAAAAACATTGTTTAGATAAAAGGAATCACAAGGTGCAACTGAGGGAGTTAAATTGTCACTACCAGAGTAAGGAATATAGGATGAGCTAGGAGTGAAGCGCAGATCATATCATTGGTTTCACTAGAGTCAATAATCCAAATTGGTGACACAGAAGGATTAAATTGACAATGCTTAGAGATGAACTTGTAGACAGAGTTGGTGCCTTTCATGAGTTTTCCATGTTTGTTCCCTTTAGGCTTGGCTTGATAAACCCTGTGAGATCTTTTTCCACCGTGGGTGGCCTAATCTTGCATTCAGCAAGTATATGTCCAGGAAGTTTGCAATAGGTGCAGAAGATTCTTTTCTTACTGTAAGAACTAATGTGGCCACATTTCTTTGCATTCATGACATTGTTCCTCATGGTATGGACCACAAAGGCTATGTCTGTTTCTTTCCTTCTAGAGATGCTTGAGTCGTCATATAGAGTTTCCCTAAGACAGATTATATCTGCTACTGCATCTTGTTAAGAATGCCTGTTCACTAATTCATACTCTGGGCGAAGCTTCATAGTAGTCAGTGATCTTCTTGTCTCCCTGAGTATAGTTAAATATAACATATTCAAGTTGGAATTCCCTGCTAAATTGGTCTGTTGATATACCTTTTCTACATAGTTCTACATGGCCCTTGCAGTCTAGATTCTGGAAGCCCCTATGCTGATGTGCCATGCAGGTATACACAAACCCTAACAGCCAGGAGTTGATTTTTGCATTATCAACATCCCATTTTTCTAGTTCCTAGGCAGATTGGTCATCTGGTATGATCAAACTGAGAACAAATGAGATTTATCAGAGGCCATAACTTATCTAAAGAAGAGTCTATGCACTTGGAACCAGACATTGGGTTGAAGCAAGATACAAAACAAGAGTGAAGAAGCGGATGTACAACAGGACACTTTCCAATGGTGAAGGTTCAAGGTTTAGTTGAAATAGAGTCACCCAGAAGAAGAAAGTGTCCAGCCTAGGGTTCTGAGCAACTCAAGCTGCATATATGAAAGTGAGCCTTGCCTACAGAATTCAGATATCCTGCCCACGCCTACCCACAATACACCACCCCCCATGAATTGGGAACATCTCCCCCTGCATAATACTATGCAGAAGATGAGATGTTCTCCATGTGTGGCTGCGATAAATGTGGGCAGGAGATCTGGGCTCTTGCTTACATACCAATTAAAGAGCAAACAACACTAGGCAGATTCAAGTATCAAATGTTTCACCCCTTTAAACAACTGGTAATCAAAGTATCTGATAACCAAATACCTTTCATTGAATGGCAAAGAAACTTATAAGCAAATAGCATGGACCTTAAATGTTGTTTAGTTTCACCATTATTTTGCTGTTCATTGCTAGCAATTAGTAAGATGTTTATACTTTTTTCTCATTTTTATGAATCTTTCTGAAAGTCTATTTTGAAGTTCCTGCTATCTGTTATCTATATATCTATCTAACTATCTATATATATTTGTTTATTTATTTATTTATTTATTTTATGTTAAGTCAACAACTCAAAGATGTTGAATGCCAATTTATTTAAGAAATCAATTCCTGTTTTCTCTTTCAATGTTTCATTCCAGAAACAATATGGGGGGAAGCAATGAATGGGACAATAAAATGATGGATTCGTTGAAAAATTTTGATCTTAGCAGTCCAGAAGTCAAACAGCAGTTTGGTAAGTTTAAGAATTAAGATAAACCAAAATTGTTGCTGTGTTATTTAAGTATCTATTGGTATGCTTTTCTTTTTAACAGTGTGATAAGTAATCCTTGTTGTCAAGGCGGCTGGGTGATTCTAGGTGATACTGGGGCACATACTTGCCTAAGCAATAAGAATCCTATGACATAAAGAACTGGCTAGTTATATTATTCAGCATGCATATAATGGTTATTTGACAGAGCAATTTCATATTAATTAGCATCTAAAGAAGGCTATAGCTTTATATGATAAGAATTCTAGATGGAAAGTAAAAGTGGAAAAGAACAAGTATTTTGCTGCTGTTTAACATGAGAGAGCAAGAATAGAAAAAACAATGATCAAAAAAGAAAAAAAAAAGAAATGCTGTATATAAATAAAAGGATACAACTAGAAAGGTGCCTAGTTGATCTTTTAAAGAAATGCTGTATATAAATAAAAGGATCTCTTTTTCCTTTTCTCACAACTATTTGATCTTTTAAATTTCAATAGTAAAACTTTAAAACAAAGAAAATGCTGTATATAATATAATGTGTTAACAGAGATATAGTAATGATGTAGCAATATGGATGATCTTATCATAAGGCTCCCACCTTGTAATTTTTTCCTATGTGGGCCCCTAGCCACAATGGGCATCATTTTGCTACAAGTAAAGATGCCTAGTTGCCTAGGCAACATTCATGGTTTGCAATATTAGAGATATTTGACGAAATTTCTCTAAATTTTTCTCATTGTGCTAGGGTGCAATATGAAATTATCTAGGAATCTATTTTTTCTGTAATATTTCCGATATATTGTTGATATGTAGACGATATTTCTGATTTCTCTGTAGACTCTACATTTAAGGTTTAAAATTTTAAAATATCATTAGATACTTTCTGATATTTCATTTACTGATAATGGTTTTTTAAAAATCTTTTCTAAAACAACAAATGAGAATTTGGTGATTGAATAGTTGTTTATTATTTTGATACGATTCACCTACCAAGTCATTATAATTCAAAAATTAGAAGGATAAAACTAGAAATGTGGATACTCAATCTAATCAAAATATTTTATGACAAAAGACTAAAAGCGAGATAGAAAAGAAGATACCTATTGATGTCTCTTAATCTTCTCCTTTTGATTCACACAGTTGTTTGCTAATTTTTTTCCTTAAATGTGCAATTAATTGTACTTCTTCTAATGTTTTTTTTTTTGATGAATGAATGGTATTTTATTAAATAGAAATAGAAATAGTACAAGCATGAAGCTCCCTAAGAGGAGGCACAAGGTGTTAACCTCCCCTTAAAGGTGGTTCCAAACCTGACTCTTTTCAGATTGCAGTTACAAATTAGCCAAAAAGAGAGAATCCCTTGAAGCCCTTTGTTTAGCTAAAGAATTTGTCAAATCATTTGCCGATCTACTAATCCACTGAAAGCTAACTGACATGGTTCTCGTAAGCCATTTGACTTTTTCGATGATGTCCCTATTATCCCCAAACAACAATTTCTGGGTCCGACATCCATCTCATTATCACCTTAGAGTCTCCTTCAACTATCAAATTAGTCACTCCAAGTTGGTTGGAAATCTATAGTCCTTGTACCACAGCTAATATCTCAGCCCTTATAGAGTCTCCATAACCCATTGGACCTGAGAATAAGGACAGAATATTGCCATCCTTATTCCTCAAGATCCCTCCTATTACCTGAAGGTCCTGGATTGCCTTGACTGCTCCCATCAAAGTTCAACTTTACAACTCCTTCCGGAGGGGGTAACCTACTTGCTTGTGTTCTATTTTTCTTGGATGATGTGGAGGCCACTTCTGCCCAACTCCTTCGAAGGTCATCACTAGAGTAACTCGCAAAGAGATTAGTAGTTTTTAGCCAAAGGATTGCCCTTGTCAGTATACAATCCTTTATTTCAGTAATGCTTCTCTCCTGGAAAATTCTAGCGTTTCTTTCCTCCCAAATGGTCCATAAGAGGGCTGCCCTAATACATTTCCACATTCCTTTCCCTCCCTTTGTTGGCCAACCAAAAAAAGACGGATCAAAAAGCAGATTTACTTTAGGAGGCAGGTTCCACTTGTACCCAAACAATGTAAAAACCCAATTCCAAATATTTACTGTAAAAGAGCAAGAAATCAGTAGGTGATAACAGTCCTCATACTGCACTTTACATAAAATGCACCAATTGGGGGACAAGCATGAAAAATGTATCTTTTTTTGAACATTGTCCACAGTATTAATTTTACCATAATACACTTCCCAACAAAAAGCAACAATTTTAGGTGGAATTGGCCTTGACCAGGCTTCTTTAACTGGGAACAACAAAGGGGAAGGAGTAGAGCATAGGAACTTAAAGAAGGAAGAACAAGAGAAGGAGCCACTCGAGGTCAAAGACCAAATTCTTCTATCTGGTTAAGGAGGGTCCAAACAAATAGAATCAAGTAAAATTAAGAGCTTAGAGGCAGAAACCGATTCCTCATCCCTCCACCCTCTACGGAACCCAAAATCCCAATTAAGAGATGTTAGAGTTAGCCGAATAAGGGTAGATTAGTCAACTCACCTTGGTTAAGTTATGAGCTTATGTGGCAGTCTTATTAGAGGTTCTCTGTCCCATACTTAAGTAGGGGCAGTTTAGTCCTTGTACATTTAATTAGAAGCCTAATCACTGATAGGGTTTAGCTATAAGGTTCGACAGTTCTTTCATCTTCTTCTTCTTCTTCTCCTTCTCTTTCTTGTTCTCCTTACTGGTTCGGACTACTGTAGCTACAGTAGAAACAAGAGACAATGGGAGAATGGGGGGAGAAAGAAACCTTGGAACAAGCTCCTTTATAGAGGGAAATAGAAAAAAGGGAGGGATAGAGGTCTTTTAATGGTTGGTTGCCCACCCAAACATCTTCCCAAAAAAGCATAGAATTACCATTGCAGACATCATAACCTACGAACTTGAGAAATTTTGGGAGGATGCCAAAAATCGCCTTCCAAGGTGTAGTGAATGTGGCCCGTTGAGATACCCCGACATCCCAACCAGATTTAGAACAGCCATGGATACTAGCCACCACCTCGTGCCACAATCTCTCTTTCTAGAGGCCACCACCATAACCACTTGCCCAAAAGAGCTTCATTCTTATTTACTAGGTTCCCTAACCCTAAGCCCCCTTGTTCCTTGCTTCGACTCACCACCTCCCATCTAATCAACTAATCCTTTTTCTTTGCACCTGGCTCCCACAAAAAATCCCTCATCAACTTTTCTATCTTCTTGGCTTCCCTAACAGGTATTCTAAAAACAGACAAAAAGTAGATGGGTAAGTTTGCGAGTGAGGCCCTAATCAAAGTTATTCTACCCCCTAGAGAGATATAGCTCTTTTTCTAGGTCACTAGCCTTTTTTCAAACTTTTCTACCACTGGGATCCAAAACCTACTTTCCTTTGGATTTGCACCCAGGGGAAGTCCTATATAGGTCAAGGGCCAAGCAGAAATAGGGCATTCTAAGCAGGCAGCAATAGACTCCAACTCCCTTCCCTCCACATTTATCCCCACCACACAACTCTTCTGAAGATTTATTTTCAGGTTTGAGACATTCTCAAAGAGGGTTATTAGATTTCTTAGATTCCTTGCCCTCAACAAATCACATCCCTCACAAAAGATTATGATATCATTTGCAAACTGAAGGTGGGTAACCGAACTTGATTTCTTCCTAATCTCCATCCTCTTATCAATCCAACCCTGTCTGCTTTTGACAAAAGTCTACTAAAAACATCAACAACCAATGTGAAAAGGAAAGGGGACAATGGATCACCTTGTCTTAAGCCTTTGCTACTCCATTTACTAAAATTGAGTAATGGCAAGACGTCAGACAACCACCTATCCACTTGCACCATCTATCCCCAAAACCACACTTTTTGAGCACCTCTAGCAGAAAACTTCAATCCACTAAATCATAGGCCTTTTCAAGACCCAATTTGCAAACAAAACCTTGCCTACCCAATCTTCTCATCTCTTCCACACTTTCATTTGCTATTAAAATTTGGTTAAATATTTGTCTACCATGAACAAAAGCACCTTGAGCTTGACTTCTGATGGGGGGAAGAGCCTTTTTGATCCTCAAAGATAAGACCTTTGCCAGTATCTTATAGATGCTTGTTACCAAGCTGATTGGCCTAAAGTCTTTGGGATGTTTGGCCTCTTTCTTCTTAGGGACCATGGCTAGGAAAGTGGCATTTACTCCATGGCTAATGATAAACTGTTCCTCAAATTCTTTGAAAACTTCTAACAAGTCTCCTTTAATTATGTTCTAACAGTCTTGAAAGAAAGCCATAGTAAAGCCATTAGGCCTTGGTGCCTTAGATCTATCCATTGAAAAAATTGCCCGTCGGGTCTCCTCCTCAAAACCCCTTTCCAACCATAATTTCATCTCTTCAGACAGTGTAGGCCAATCCAACCTAGCCAACTCCACTCGACTAGATAGAGGTTTCCTTAATATAGATTAGAAGTGCATTACAAAACAATTGGTTATTTCCTCTTGAGATTCCAACTCCACACCATCCACTTAAAGTTTAGTCACCAAGTTTTTCCTCCCATTGGCCATCTCATGAAAAAATTTGGTATTCTTGTCACCTTCCTTTATCCATTCATGCTTAGATTTTTGCCTCCAGGATATCTCTTCTCGCAAAAGAACCTCCTCTAATTCCTTTTTCAACCTCCACCTTAATTCTCTTTCCTGAGTATTCATGGTTTGTTGAGATTCCTAATCATCCAAGTCCTCTATTTGGGTCATCAGATAGGATTTCTGTTCCTCTCTTCTCCCAAAAAGGTCCCAAAAAGGTCTCTGATCATCCATTCTCTTATGTTCCCCCTTAGGCTTTTTAACTTCTTATTAAACCTTAACCCTTTTCACTTCACCCCCCTCATTATCTTGATTCCACCATTCCCCAATCTTTTTTACAAAATCTGGGTGTGTCAGCCAAATATTTTCAAATCTAAAGGGTTTGGGTCCACTCCTGAAAGGTTCTTGTCCTAGCTCAATGGGACAATTGTCGGAGGCAACTCTAGGTAGAGCTTTGGATAGCAAGTCTCTCCAATGATTTTCCCAACTTTTGTTAAAAAGGAATCTATCAAGCTTCGAGCAATTTGGGCTTTCTTGGAAGTTGGACCAAGTAAAAAGGCCTTGCACAAGAGGAAGCTCCTTAAGCTCACTACAATTAATAAAATCATTAAATGTTTTCATACTAGTTGTAATGAGCTAATGGGGGTTATTTGTCTCATTAATGTACTGTAATACATTAAAATCACCACCCAAACACCAAGGACCCTCCCGTAGCCCTTGGATTCCATATAACTCTTGCCAAAATTCATTCCTCTCTCTATAGATATTAGGGTCATACACATTGGTCAACACCCAAACGAAACCATCGTTCACCGACTTGAACTTTACAGACTCCGAAAAGTTTCTTATTAATTCCGCCTTTGCCTCTAGAACATCCTCTCTCCACAATGTGACAATACCCCCTAAAGCCTCCCAAGAGGGTGCAAAGGTGCAACTTATTCCTCTTGACTTCCACACACTTCTGGCCCATTTTCTGTCAAATTCGACTAATTTGGTCTCCTTTAGCATCACTATATCATGCCTATTCCTTCTGAGTAGGTCTTTTATTAACATTATTTTCCTTGCGCTCCCTAAGCCCCTTACATTCCAACTGATTATTTTCATGGGAAACAAAATTTTAGAGCCCAACTAAGGTTAAAAGTTCCTACTTGGGCGTCTTCCCCTTCTGCCACTAAATTCAATGTCCCCTTCTATATTTGAAATCAGCCTCTCTACCTCAGTTCTTTTCTTTTTCTTTCTGTTATTTCCCATTCCTCGGGTGCCTGGACAGTTTTTTGGGTTCTCATTCTCGTATGTGTTTTCCTCCAAATAATCTTCTGTGATCTTATACTCCTCTAATAGTTCACAGATTTGCCCCCATATCCTCTCTAATTCTTCCTCCTGCAATTTTTTCAAGAGTAGCTCTCCCCCCTCCTTTTCACTGTTTTTGTCAGCATTCTCTCTCCTCCTCTTGTGTGTACTCCTCAAGAAGAGCACATGCTAGATTCTAGATTCTCTCTAATTCCTCCTCTTGCTTTTTTCTCAACTGAAGCTCTCTCTCCTTTTCAATACAACCATTAGCTATGCCCACACCTTCCCCTCTAAAAGCTGTTCTTTCCGATTGAGAAGCTGAGATACCTGTTTCAAGCACAGAACCCACATCAGTACCAAAAACCAAATGAACAGATATACCTATACCAGTATGGGGTGAGGAAAAAGGTTCTGAAGTCCCAGAAAGGTAATCAGGGGATGCCACCAAACCTTGTATCTGAGGAGAAGTGGAAGTGTATTTGGTTCTATTAAAGTTGTGTTAACTGTTACATCCAAATCAACCTTAGCATTTTGTCCCCCAACCGCTGAATCTATGTTCTGTGAACATATAGATTCATGTTCTTCTGATTCGATGAAGAGAGTCTGTTGCTCTGTTGAAAAGGGAATAGGCTCCAGGTTAAGTGTCCCCTGTGTTTCCTTTGTAGGCTCTGCTGGATTTACCGCCAATTTTGGTGACCTGAGAGTTTGCAAAACTTCCTCCTGGATGTCTTCGGATGGGCCCAAGGCATCATCTTCTAAGAAAAGCAAGTTTGTGTGAAAACTTTCATCCTCTAAGATCGACCTCGATAGCCACAGATCCACACTACCAAGGCTGACTGTGTCGTCTGTGTTAGACTCTGACGAAAATTCCTCCTCCTTGGAGCTGTCTTCCTCCTCCATTTCTAACTGACTGCATCTGACAGTTCAGGGATTGCGACGGTTAGATGAGAGATTTTGTAGCTTCTTAGACGGGATACACTGCAGGGCTTGAGGAAGAAGATAGACGACAGTTAGTGTCTATCAAAAGGAGACCCTTTGGCATGTGATTACTTAAGTGATCATGTGCCTTTGAGGCTGGTGGGCCTTCTAGACTTGGCCCATTTGCCAATTTGACAGACGGGCCAAGTGGAATCAAATTAATTGGGTCATTTCCTTCTGAAAAAATGGGCCCACACAATTTTGCAGGCTTGAGTGTTAATATGGGCCCTCAGATGACAACTTAAGTTAGATGCCCCCTGGTTTGGCCCACTGGTTCACCCTTAATTGGAGACTCCCTTGTCTTTTCTGCAGCTAGATTAAATTCAAATTGTTTTCCTTTCGAGGAAAGACCCCCTAAAGTGTTAAAAAGCCTGTTTTTGGTGCCTTTAGCTGCCACTTGGGCATAGGTCTTTAAATAAGCCAGCCCATTAACTTGGTCTTCACGTTTTTGACTTTCCAATCTGCCCACTTCTTTTGGAGGAGCTAAAGCCTGCTTATCCATTTTTGTGAAAATTCTGTCAAACCTCTGATCTTCCAATCCTATCCTTCTGTCAGACCTCTGAACTTCCAATCCCAACCTTCCATGTAGCACCTGTGCCTCTACTTGTTCATCTTCTACCTGCTGACCTTCCCTCCACAGTGCAGCTTCAATGGAGGAAGCCAACCACACTGGGATGAATAGTCCATCCAGACAGAAAATTATTTTCCTAGGGATCTCCTCTGGTTTGACTCCACTCAAGAGGAGGGATGTTGAACAAAGATCTCCCCAAAATTCACCATCGAGACGTGCACCACAAAGAACAGCAATGACAGAGGCTACTTCATGTTTCCACAGATGAAAAGGCAGCCCTAATACCCGAATCACCACTCCATCCATTATCGAAAATGTCTTTGTGTTAGATGAGGGAGTCCAATGAAACACATCAAAAGACCCCCAGACTTCTTGGAAGCTCTTAGCAGAAACTTCCACCAAATTATCAAGGGGATCGAGTACTGCTTTAAAACTGTCAGAAGGAGTTAATATTGAAAGTACTTCTTAACCTCAACTTATGTTGCATAAGATCAGCAACTTTCTTCCAATTGGAGACTGGACTTTTACCTTCAACTACTAGCATCCTTTCCCACACTTCTCCTGAAATTGTTCACAGTAGGGGTGGCTGTACTTTGGGCCACAGCTAAAGGGTCATACTTGGAGCCCGAAGGTTTAGGAGCTTGCAGTACTTCCACTTGAGAGATCTATTTTTCTTTCTTCCAGTTAGTCAGAAGAGCCTTAAGACTTTCAGCAACCCCCTGCCAACCTTGGCTATCCTTTCCTTCTGGGAAGTATACCAATTGTTTCTTACCCTTGGCAAAGAACTCTGTAAGGGTAATTTAAAATCCTCTATAGTTCCTTCTGCATTCCAATATGTACCTTCTTCCTGTTGCTGTAACTCTTTCTTTCCAACTTGGGTTTTTCCCTTTGTTTGCAGCCTCAACCAGAAAATCTTTGAGCCATTCCACTGTCTCTTTTCCTTCTACCAATACAGTTGCCTTCTGTTTCTCCATTATCTTCAAGCTAAGTTGTCCATTGATTTTTAACTCCTCGAACAGAAAGTTCTTGGCCTCCACTTTCAGGAAGTGTCTCCACCTTGAAGTCGCCATGAAACCTTCAGACCCACAGTTCATTCCCCCCCTGTTCTCCTACCTTCAGGCCCACCCCTAGAGGTAAGTAGTATCATACACCATGAAACCTTCAGACCCATAGTCCATTTGCCCCCCTGTTCCTGTAGGTTTCAGAATCAAGAACATCCTCACAGTTGGAGTCTATGTAGTTGGTTGTAAATTTGATATTTTCTGCCAACCTTTTAATTCTATGGATGGAAGAAGAGGACATGGGAGGGAACCCCGAATACTAACCAAGAAATCCAAGACAGAAATAGATAACCTTTCCAAGAGCTCCTAGAAGTCCCAAACTCTAGTTGGAACATAACTAACATCTTCATTCCCTTGACATTTTCGATTTTTCAAATATCTTAGTGCAATTTCACAAAATATCCTTGAAATTCTTTTGGTAGTAAAATAAAAAATTCATTAAAAGAAAAAGAAGTTACAAGAAAGGTGACCAAAAGTCACCCAAGAGAAGAAATAATGGCTCTTAATCCAAACGCCACCCAAATCAAAATCCTTATCTTCTCTCACCCAAAAAAACAAACCATTGAACAACTCTCCAAGCTAAACAAATTGAGGGTCTGTTTGGTTTCCTTGATTTGGAATCGGAATGGCCCATTCAATTCTAACTGTTTGTTTGGCAGGAATGTGATTCTAATTCCTATTCTTGGGGGAATGGCCATTCCAGGCTTCCCCTAGGGAATGCGATTCCCATTTTTTAGAGTCTGTCAACAAGTAAAAACTCATGACAACCCCCCAAACCTTAATATTAATAGAATAATAAAATATTATACATTAATAATAATATATTAATAATTTATTAACAAAACTGTTGTAAAATAGTAATAAAATAATAGTACTATAATAAAATATTAAAAATTAATTATAAAACAAAGATATCAGTTATTAAATAATTAAGTATAAATAAATATTAATATAACATAACTAAAGTAATAATAAAATAGAATAAAATAATAAATATTAAAAATATAATAATAGAAACACTATTAGTAATAATAAAATAATAATAATTGATCAAAAAAATAAAATAATAATAATAACAATGTACTAATAAAATAATTATATATTCATAAAATATTAATTAGGTAATAATAAAATAATAAGTAGACTAATATAAAATTGAACGTTTTCAGTTGTTTCTGATTCCAACTCCAAACGAACCAAACAACAACAATTGGAATCCAATTCTGATTCCTGGGGATTCCAGTCGCGGTTCCAATTCCAATCCTGTCTGCAAACCAAACAGACCCTGAGAATTACCAAAGCTAACCTGATATGTGACTGATTCCACAACCCTCACAACAGAACATTTGATCTTTAGCAACAACTTGATATTGGGATGTGAAACTACTCATTTACTTTTCAACATCTCTTGCTTGAAACAGAAAACCTCTGCTTTTTTGGAAAATCTTCCTTTTTTCTTCAGTCTCTTGATACTGACTCTGAACAACCCCCTTTCAGTTTGGTGAAAACCTTTGATGCCCGAACTGTCTGGTGATTCTTCTGCCTTCTAAAACGTCTTACAGCATTAGAAATCTCCCCATCTCTATATGGAAAAATGTCCACCAATATTGAAATTGTGAACGATGGTGACACCTAGGTGGGTGCCAGGCAAATCCTTGGCAACTATGGTTAAGAAATATTTGTAAGAGAGGAGAACCATCTGAATGTGATATTTGTGGGTGCTGTAGGTGTTCTTTTATGCATGTGACCAAACCATCTGAATGTACTTTCTATCATTTTATCACCTATTAGAACTACTCCATCTTACTGTGGTATAAATTTTCCTTTTAAGTGGTATTCATCTATCAGATAAGACTCTGGATGCACCCCCCCATTTTCCACATCTTGCTCTAATTCTATTGGTGACATCATCCTCGATCTATCCCTTTTTATGAACTATCAAAGCAAAGTATGGAAAAGGTCAATTTAAGGATTCATGACCATAAGTGTTCGACAAAGGTTTTATTGCTGGTTGCCAACCTGATGCAACCCTCCTTTATCTGGGCTTGGGACCAGTGGCGTAAGACAAATATGCACTAACAGAGTTTGATTACAAAAATGATATATCCAAATTTAATATAATGATGCCACTTATGTATTAGTTTGTAAAACATCATAGTCTTTGTTTTGCTAACAGGATAGGGAGAGACCTTGACAAGAACACTTGTGATCAGAAAATGAGCTAAAAGAAATATCTATTTGTATACCTCTTCCAGCCTGGTGATATTTGTGTTAAGAAGTTGGCATGCATAACAATATAATGATATATATAATACTATTTTGAAAGTTACAGATAAACAGAAACAACTAAAATAGACTAGTTAGTAGTTAGTAGTTGATTTGGCGATTTGCTGGATATATGGTTATCCCCAACAACTTCATAGTGGACGTTGGCCAAATAGTTTAAAATAAATGTTTTAAAAAACCTATTATCTAAAATAAAAATATATAAACATAACATGTAAATCACACGCTTGGTGTTTCCCTTTCCTTTCCTTTTCTCTTTTTTTCTTCTCTTTCTTTATCTTTCCCTTTCTTTTTTTCCTTTTTCTTTTTTTTTGTCTTTTTACATAAGATGTGCATGAGGTGTACGCCTTTAGCATGCCTCATGAAAAAAGTGCATGAGGCGTATGCCTTAGAGGTGTCAACGTCTAGCATATGCCTTGTGGCATTTTGGGAGCACGCCTCCAGGCGTATGCCTCCCATGCCTTTTAAAACACTGCACACAAGTTAATGAAACCAGTGTTTTAAAAGCACAAGGCACAAAAAGGGCGCATGGGTCAATATGCGCTTGAGGCGCAAGGAGCAAGGCGAGGCGTGTGCCTTTTTAATCAAGGCACAAAAATAAAAAAAGGCTAAAAAATAAAAAATTACCAAAACATTCAAAAAAATGCAAACAATTATTAAATGTAATATTAATAAAAATGTAAACTTTAATTTTAAAATAAATGTTTTAAAAAACCTATTATCTAATATTAAAATACATAAGTATAACATGTAAAGCATATTCAAATGAGAATTTAAATATAAAATCAAATATATAAAACATTTTCAAGCATATAAAACCCACAATCTCTTTTTTTCTCAATTGCATTACTTCAAGTAGCTAATGTGATGTAAATCATATTACATTCCTGATTCTACAAGCTTCCTTTGTTCCACACCCCTCGAGGCAAGGCCAAACAAATCCACGTTAGGTCTTAAATTATTAGTTCTCACACAAAAAATACTGATTTTGTAGTTTAAATTGCTTTTTAAGAAGATATTTTATTAGGATGAATGAATGAACAACATTACCAAATAGGGGCTGAGCGGAGCCCTTGGCCCAGCCGCTAGACACAAAAAAAGCGTCAAAGTTTCAAAAGGCACTTGCCTGGGCTGAGGTGCAAGGCGCACTAGGCATGCACCTTTTGAAAGGGCTGCACCTAGGACTTGGAGGGGCGCCTACCCTGAAATGTGCCTCGTATGTGCAAGGTGTGCCTTTTAAATCACTGAATGAAACATCTACTTCCATACATATGCCACATGGACAAAAATCTTACTACAGCCCTATCTTCCAAACACTTCACGAACATGCCAAATATGATTTCCATGACTGCCAAGTGGCAAAATATGCCAATGGGCCATTTCTGTCACCTACCATTTTTCCATGTGGAGTTTTTATTAAATGTTTAATTATTTTATTTATTTATTATATAACACATTTAATTTTGTTTTCTTAATCATTAATATATTTCCTCATTTTATTTAATTAATTCAGTAACTGCCTTTATTTTTATTAATTATTTCATCATTTTTCTTATATACTTAATTTTTTATTAATTTTATGATTTATTTAATCATTTTATTAGTTGGTTAATAATTTTTACTATTAATTAACAAATATTTTATTACGTTTCTAATTGTTTATTTAAGTATTTTTTGAATTACTTTATTATTTAATTAATTATTTCTTTTTTATTATTGTAAAAGAGTGCCATGTGATCCTTGTGTTATTCTTGAAGCCCAATGTAAAATACTAACAGAAAACACAATCATGGGTATCCAAAACCTCAAGCTACTTTTCTGATAAATTGTACTTTGTAAAACAGAGATGTACTTTATAAAAGTACATCCAAACAGTACCCAAGATAATCTGCACATTACTTTTAATGCACACAGCCTCTGGGTCTTATGTAGTGTACTGTAGAAACAAAAGAAAATGAAATAGCTCCAAAACAGGTTCTATACAGTTACTAATAAGGCTATCTCTCTCAAATGAAATTTTCTTTAAATCATTAGGATATGGTATTAACTTATAATAAAAAGGGCATCTGTAGTATGCACACTGCTTTGAGGAATTTGCACAGAGCACTATGGTTAACACTAACTTGGAGGACAAACCACTGTAGTATAAAAAGACCTAGCTTTAGTTCTAAATTTGATTGCTTATTAACCTCTAAATGTTAATCTTCTAATGTCAAAACTTTATGAATTAAAAGCTAATTACCTATGTTATTTATAACCACAGCTCAATCAAATTAAATTTTACTAGAGTCTAAGGACCTTCCATATTATATTTTTTTGTGATAAATAACCTTTCATATTATATTTGCTTATAAACAAAGAACCTTACTTGGTTTTGATGCCAAAGATGTTAAAGTACTTAGAGTTTTTTCTTTTTCTGATCAGTAAAAATAAAAGATTTCATTAAACAAAAAGGAATATTATCTGAAAGGTGTCAAGATGACACCTCAAGAAAGTTGGCTCCTCAGAAAGAGCAACTTTAACAGAACTAATCTACTGAAAACTGTTTAGCATTACAGACCTGGATTTTAAGTACATTCCAGAAACTCTCCCCCAGATCTGCCCAATTAACTTGAGCAAAATCTGGGAGCACCAAAACTGAATCCAACACTAGTATTCCAACCGAAGGCACAAACACCTCAATGCTCTTGGACTTATTTTCAAATAGCTTCTATTCCATTATTCCAGATGACTCAGCATACTGCAAATGGGATGCAGCTCCAAACTATCCTTCCTTTCCTGCTACCTCTGAGCATTGGCCAACTAAAGAACAATTCTTCTGTGTTGCAGTGTTGCAAAAGAAGGACAAATGGCAAACTGTCTCCTCTTCCGAAGTAACTAGGCAATCTTGTCTTTATGCTTTTTGTCCTAAGCACCCATATTAATTAAGAAGAATTGTCTGTAATAATGCTTTATTTTCTTTCTTAACCTTGCGTTACTTTATGGACATTGATGCATCGACATTATAGACATTGAAGGTTAGAAGTTGGTTCTTATTATTTGGCTTATTATCTTCCTAGCTTAAGGACTACAGATTAAATATTATGGTTTCTCACTTTTATATCATGGCTACATATTTTTCGTTTAATTTATATCCACTTTTATTTTTCAGATCAAATTGGGCTTACACCAGAAGAGGTCATTTCAAAAATTATGGCCAATCCTGATGTTGCCATGGCGTTTCAGAATCCAAGAGTACAGGCTGCCATCATGGATGTAAGACACTTTATTATGGTATTTGTTTTGTAATTCAATTTTTTTTTTCTAAAATATTATTGTTTTGCAGTGTTCACAGAACCCTCTGAGTATTGCGAAATATCAAAATGACAAAGAGGTGAGAATCTAAATTTTACTTTTAAATGTATTTACTACTATCAGTATTTGTATACAGAACTTTTTTCTGCTTAGGAAGTAATATTCATGGTTTATCATCTCCTGGAAAAAAAATTAAGAAACACACACATGTAAATGTATGTATCCATCAATGCTTTAAAACACGGAGGCGTTCTACTACCTAGAGGTGTGAGGCGTAGTTCAGAACATAAGAGGTGTTAGCCTCTAGAACACAAGGAGGCATAAGCCTCCTTAAGAGGAGGGGGGGATGAGGACGGAGGAGGAAGGAGGATCTCTTTTTTCTTTATTTTTATTAAAAATTATTTATATTAAAAAGAATGAAGATGAATAACACTTGGTTCAACCTTCAGGAAACCCCCTTGTGCTCGAAGTTGGATTGATTCTTATTTAACCTTGCTTGGGAGAATAGTTTGGAAAACTTGGTTGTTAGAGCGTTAACCAGGGTCACCTCCGATCACTGTCCTATCCAAATAGGTACTGAGTCTTTTTCTATAGGACCCAAACCTTTTAGATTTGAAAATATGTGGCTGACCCATCCAGATTTTGTGAAAAAAGTGAAGGAGTGGTGGGGTGAGGAGGAGAGGGGGGTAAGATGGAAGGGGATCAAGTTCCATAGAAATTAAAAAGGTTGAGAGCCAAAATAAAAGAGTGGATTAGAGATCAGTTTGGTAGAATTGAGGAGCAAAAATTGGGCCTAATCTCTCGAATAGAGAACTTGGATGTAAAGGAATCTCAAAATGGGCT
>NW_010729263.1:1106597-1118894 GCF_000365185.1 Nelumbo nucifera
AATTGATTAATCCGAACCCTTGAATCAGAATTCGGTTAAACTGATTTCTCTTGTTTTCTTGTTTTTTTAATTATTTAATTTTCCCACTCTATTATATTGCGCATTCGGCTAAGAAATTATTCCCTAGCTCCCTATGGGATTCGACCTAGTACCACTATTACTACAAAAATTTTATTGTGGGACTAGCATTAATTTTGAGGGCTTCGACAACCCGTCAAGGAGGAATTGGTTTCTTCAGAAAGTGGGTGAATTGTGGTTCCCACTTGCAAAGAAATGATGTTATAGTTGGGGTCATTTTCATCATTTTGAAAAATAATCCATACATTGGTCAAAATCGCAGGTGGGTAGTTATGTCTTTTTGCATTCTGATTGACGGTAAATTAACGCCAGGTACTGGATCGTCACAAATTAAAAGTTCAAGTAGTATATTGTCACGTTTTAAAGCTCAGGTACTGAATTGGCACTAGGCCTAAAGTACAAGATACTTAACTGGAATTTTCCATTTTGAAATCTGATTTTGCAAAATATGTTTATGATATATATATATATATATATGTGTGTGTGTGTGTGTGTGTGTGTTTTATGAAAATGTTTGCAAAAGGTTTTAATTCCTGAGATCCATCTGAGCAGAGAGTGTGACATTATACCTTGCAGCCAAAGGAGAGGTCCTTCCCTGTTGGGTAGTGTTGTGATCATTATGGGCTGAGAGGTTAAGTGTAAGAGACCATTATATGGCTGATTACTCGACGGACTTTATCTTATTTAAGTCCATTATCCTTGGGTTTTCATAGGATGGCTGAATTCAATGATCATTTAGGTGTAAATGTTGGACCCATATTGAGCACATAGTGATGTGCTTAGGGTTCACTGCGTTTAGCAGTAAATTCGGTAAACCTTTTCATAGAGGCTGGGCCGAACCCATGTGGACTTATGTAAGGTCATTGTGGTGTCCAACACCATACAAATTAGGCCTAAGTTGTCCGTGCAACATCTTGGGTTGTAAGCCTTTGAAGGAAATGGGCCTAAGGCCCATAATTAATAAGATTAAGTAAGTTGTCACATGACAACGTCAACGTGCTCTGGGTCAAATCTAGATTTGGAAATGGGTATGGAGCACCCATCCTCTTAAGAGGATAAGGCTTATCTCTTAATAGAGTCCATATCCAAATTAGATTTGAATAATATTCTAATTTGATTATGTCAGTACTCCATAAGTAGATAAAAGAAGAAGAGGGCGAATCAGACTAGAAGACTACTCTCTCTTGTTCTCTCTTGTTCTCTTTTGTTTTCCAAGAAACCCTATCACAACCTAGGCTTTCAAGGACTGATAGAGGTTAGTTTTCTTATGATTTTTGCAAGAAATGTTTAGAGGAATTTCAGGCTCACCTTCCTTGTTCGATCTAAGTAGTTGGGTTGTAGTTTTGTTGAATCAACTTCACCTATACACTATGCCATGTTCAGTGGAGGCTGGTTTTAGGACTGATTTGGGCGTGAAATTCCACTTTGGGATTTGCATTTGTGGTGTCTGTATTAGGTATAAATCCCCATCTTTGTTTGGTTTCAAATATGGTCCGGTTCAGTGCAAGATCGATATTGAAAAATGTAGTTTTTCAAAACATAGGAAATTCGATTTTCAGAAGGATTAGGAAATTTTGAAATTTTGCCTAGCCGTTTAGCATGGTTCGACCATCCATATGATGGATCTTAACCCTTCCAACAAATAGGGCTCTATTTTCTACATTCTTTGAAGCAGCAACCTCCAAGTGGTGTGATTATTCAAGATCTTGTTAGGTCACGGAGAGAAGGAAGTAACCTGCAATTTGTTCAAATCAGTATGAGTTGTTTAGAGAATAGGGGAAAATTTTGTACAAAGGTCTATTGTACTCATAGCTCAGTATGAAGAAGGGATTTCAGAATTGAACAGTCCAAGCTAGCATCAGAAAGGTTGCAAGTGGAATGGATAAATTCAGATAAACCTAGTTTCAAACTGAGTCTTAATTGTTGTAGGATGCTTATAAGTCCAAAGGCGGTTCAAGTGTGATAGGAGTGCATTGAAGTTGATTTCCTTGAAAACAGAGAGATTATACGGGCAGTACCACTTTTGGTGCTAAGATTCATAGGCTAATTAGTTGAATCTGAATCTGTAGATGGTTTAAGTTGTGGTCTGGACTGTTTTTGCTTGAAGCAGTAGAGCTCTATTTCCTGCATTCTATGAAGCAGAAAACTCTATCTTTTATTTTAGATAATTTGATGAACTTGTTTGCTGAAGCAAACTTATAACATTAGAGTCTGCATCTATATTTTAGTGTCATATTTTTTGTGAATCCTTGTAAATGTATGAATGTTTGAACATATGGATTCAAGACCATATGCTTAGTGAATCAAGCAAAAATCGGTTCATTGATATTTGATGCCTTATTAGCATGTAAACTTGGTGAATGCAGTTCTAACACGTTTTTTGCTTTTTTTCTTTTTTCTTCTTTTTTTTTTTGTGAATGGGAGGAGTTAAAGATGTGTTTTTTATGGTTTGGAAACACAGGAGAAATATATTTTCTGTATGGGAGTTAGACCTATGATAACATGTTTTTGTGAACTTTTGTGGATGGGAGGAGTTAAACTCTGCATAGGACATATATATTTTGTAGATATGCAGGTGTCAACTTTCTGTACATGATACATGGAAAAACTGAGATGAATAGGGGATATTGTACAGGAAAAATTCAAACCAGTTTCCTTTTAGTGAACATAATGCTATTGTGATGTGTTGGATGTGTTGAAACATTATGATTTATCCATTTTGTGATGTGTTGAATGTGATGAATAGATTCTTAAACTGATTCTTGAGCAGGTTCTTGAATAGATTATTGAACAGGTTCTGTACAAGAACAGGTTATTGTACATATTTTTGAACAGTCTTGAACAAGTTATTGAACATGCACATACTAAAATAGATTGTTGAACACATTCTTGAACTGATCGTTGAACAGGTTCTCTACAGATTCTTGAAATAAATCCTCAACCTGTTCATGAACTAATTTGTCCATTCCTGAACAAATTATTGAACATGCATATTCTAAAACAGATTGTTGAACACATTCCTGAAAATATTCATTATTGAACAGATTCTTTGACAGGTTCTTGAAGTAAATCCTCAACATGTCCATGAAGTCATCTGTTCATTCTTGGACAGAATTATTCATTTGTTCATATTTGTTCATGAACCCATGACTAAATTTGTTCAAAGAACAATTATGTCCATAAATGATTTCATGGGTTTGTTAGTGAACCAATTTGTTAATGAATCCGTCTGTTCTACCAAAATTCCCTTAGGCTCAGTTTGGAAAGAGTACAAATGCAAATATGTAGAGTGCAAAACCATATATTTTGTATTATTTTGTATGTATTTTCACTGTACATATTTGCATTTGTACTCCTTCCAGACTAAGCCTTAATGAGTTCATTCTTGAACAAGTTATGGAACATGGATTTGTTACTGAATCAGTCTGTTTAACCAAAGGAAGTGAGTGAGTCTCCTTCACTTGTAACCATAAATTTGTCAATGAATCAACCAAAAATTTGTCAATGAATCTATCCAACATCTCCTTCACTTCAACAATTTTGCCAATGGGAATTACTCGGTGGTAATTCATTTCAGGACATTTAGTGTGCAGTCTGCTAAAAAAATTGATTTGAGTGGAAGGGAACAGGATGATTGGGGCTGGTTTTGATTGCGTCAATCTGCTATAACATTCGTTGAAGTCTTATCATAATATGAATATATGATCTGAAGCCTTTCAATAATCACAAAATCCATGATGTTATCTACCAAAACCCTGATGTATACAAATATTTAAACTCCTAATATCATCAACATAAGTTTTGAAGGCTCAAGTCCCAGACTACAAGTTCATTAACATACGATTCATTAACAATCAAAGTCTTGACATACCAAAAACATAACAAGCAAATACATAATCCTAACTCTAGTTCTTGTACATGTATATGCCAAAAAACACAACAATGAACACAAACAAGTAAGACCCTCATGGTCTTCAATGAACACAACGTATTCTGTCTTGCAGTACCTCGGCCACCTACCTTCGGTTTCTACAGCATTCGGAGCTTCCTCCGCCTCGGCCTACATACCTTGGCCTCAGCAATAACCTCTCCGAACCCTCGAAGCCTTCGGACAGCCTCCAGAGTCTAGGGGCGAAATTACTTTGTTGTCTTCGGCCAATCCGAGCATCAACACCTTCAATAATTACTTGTTGGGAGGACTCTATAACCTTCATACAACAATCCAGATCAGCTATCAATTTCTTAAGCTCTCCAATACGGTTTTCCAGATGAATCGTTGTTGAACTACCTTCATTAGAATAGTTTGTGGGGATTGCCTATCAAAAAATCCGCCTGGCCCAGGTACACTAATCAAATGCAATGCAAGTGAACACCGCATCACTGTAATAAAGATCATACAATGTGCTAATCGGGCAGCTGTAAAAATCCTATTTGGATTCAAACATGTTTCCAACACCCAGATGACAGCTCTCTTTCCACAATTATGGTCGTTTGGCTTGTTCTTAAAGTACCTAATATGTTGACTGTCACATGTCGACTAAGAAGAGACATCCCTACACACCATGTGAATATGCATTGCAAACAACTCTAACTGAATAAAAAATGCTACCTAAATAATCTATGATGCATTAAAGAAATTACAATCAAAACATTTGAAAAAACCCGCATTGATGCAATAAGGGAATTAGCATGAAGACAGCCATATACAAAAAAGGGAAAGAGGAGGAAAGATGTAAAGGGAATCAACTTAAACTTAGCACCTTCTTCGTTAATAATTGGTTGCAGTTATTCCTTCAATAGGAGAGCGCTGAAGAACCCTTCGATCATTGGGCTGGGCTCAAGCCAAAGAAGTTGGGCTTTTTTATTTTTTTTGGCTGGGCTTGGGCCTAGCCCCTAGGTAGCCCAAACCTGAACCGAGCTTGGCCTAAATATACACATTCATACAAACATACATATATATGTATGTATATATATGTATGTATGTATGTATGTATGTATGTATGTATGTATGTATGTATATGTATGTATATATATATATATATATATGTTGGTACCTAGTTTGGTCGAGGACAACAGGGTAAATTTGCTCCCAAGCTCTAAGGGCTGGCCGAAGGCTTTGATGGTTTAGAGGAGGTACATCGAGGCTGAGGATAGTAGGCCGAGGCGGATCGTCTTCGAGTATTGTGGAAACCGAAGGCTTATAGCCGAGGGCTGTCGGTTGAGTGGTGAAGTCCCAAAGGCCCTGGGTGAGAACCTGAGGCAAGGACTCCGATGGTAAAGTTAGCACGAGGACTGAAGGGAGGGACCTGGTGTAGATGAGGGCTCAAAGGATGCTCGTATGCACTAGGCTCCTAGGGGGCAAGGTCCTTCACTTAAGTTTAGAGTTAGAGTTGGAATTCAGGATCCTTTACCTACAGGGTAGCCCTCGCCGTGCTGGACCGGGACCCTGGCTGGCATCTGTGGGCTGGGCCAGGCTACCCTACATCACTTGCCCCCCACTCCTAGAGGCCCCGGGTGAGAACCCGAGGCAGAGACTCCGACAGTCAAGTTAGCACGAGGACTGAAGGGAGGGACCTGGTGCAGATGAGGGCTCAAAGGAGGGTGCTCGTATGCACTAGGCTCCCAGGGGGCAATGTCCTTCACTTAAGTTTAGATTTAGTGTGGGAATTCAGGATCCTTTACCTGGAGGGGGGTACCACGTATTTATACTTGAACTTCCTGGAGGTTGGTGGAGATGGATGCCCCCGATGAGCTCCATATGAGGGTGGTCAGTGGGAGAAGCGGGGATGTTGGGGTGCTCCGCTATTGGCTCCGTACGAGGGGAGCAGGGTAGCCCTCGCCGTGCTGGACTGGGACCCTAGCTGGCCTCTGTGGGCTGGGCTAGGCTACCCTACATCACTTGCCCCCCACTCCCGAGGCCGAGGTGAAGACTTTGCCTTCGGCCGATGGGAGTAGCGATGGTGGGTGCTAGTGGGTCCGGTGACTAAGGGGTACCTTGTAGTGGCACCGAATTTCTTGTTCCTTCGCTCGGTCCGTCTTTTGCGAGCGGAGGACAAGGCTGCTGGCACACTTCGGCCCTTTGGGAAGGTCAAGTGGCAAGACCTCGGGAGAGCCAAGCCCATGCCTTCTCGTACTAGTAGCTCGAAGGTTCATGTGGCGCTGGCGCGTGGGGACCATGCCCAACACAGATTCGGAGGCCAGGTGAGACTTCCGTGTGCGGAACAGCCTTCCGAGTAGATCAGTGCGTGCATTTGGCGGGTTAAAGGGCCCAAATTGGCTGGTCACGGCGAACTGGTCCATTGGTTCGCCAGGGATGTCGTTCTGTCTTCCAAGGGTGCACTCCTGGGGATACGATGTGGTTGGGCCACTGATGTGGAGGTCTTCACGGCCATTGGATATGTCGCGATCTGAGTCGTTGCTTGGGTGTCATTTCGTCTTCCGAGGTTGGGCGCAGAGTGGCGCACCGTAGTTGGGTTGTGGAAGCCGAGCTTTCTTGGCCATTGGGTTCGACGAGATCTGGGCCGTTCATTCTTCCTTAAATAGGGACCTTAGTGCCAATTTTTCTCAATCATTTGTCTCTAGGTGCCCTTGCTGTCGAGTGAACTCTACTCTCAAACTCCCAGCCCTTCGACACACCTCGCTTTCGTTTTCCTCACCCTCGTCTTTTAGGTAACTTTTGCACCATGTCTTTCTCAAACTTAGGCCCTGAGCGCTATGAACTTCCGAGCGATTCGGGAGGGAGATCCATTTGGGCTTCTTCTTCCCTTTCTCCCTTAGGTTCTTCGTTAGCTGCATCCCCTCGGTGGGAGGAGATGGTGCTACAGGAGAGGGTAGTCTCTGGTGGAGCTGAAGGTAGCCATTGAGGCAATGACCTTCCCTATGAAAGCGCTACATCAGCGATACTGAGGGAACCAGAGGGGTCCTCTCAAGCTGAAGGGGAGGAGGTCCCGAACTTTGCCCCTGGGGTAATGGCCGAAGGTGCTGCTCAAGAGGCGGCGAGGGCAGGTCATCTACATCTGGAGTTCAGTATTTCTTTGGGCGTGGATCAGATCAAGTCCTAGGCTAAGCAATATTTCATCCCCCGGACCTACACTATTAGGGTACCCGACGTAGGTGACCGGCCGTGGACTCCCGAGGAGGGGGAGATCTGCATCTACCAGCACTTCCTCCAGTTCGGCCTTAGGTCCCCCTTCATCCCTTGATTTCTAAGCTATTGAGGTGGTACGGGATCACTCTCAGCCAAGTAGTCCCAAATTCCCTTAGGACTATGGTGGTGATGTTGGTGGTGGCTTAGCTCTAGGGAGTGGAGTTGACGTCGAAGCTCTTCCGAGCCATATTCGTGCCAATGAAGCATACTTCTGAGGCCGGTATGTATTATTTCCAGCCCTGTAGGACTAAGCCCGTAGACAACCCTTCGTCTGTCCACAATTGGAAGAGTAAGTTCTTCTTTCAATCCTGTCCTGAGGGATGGTCTTTCAAGTCGGGATGGGGAGAAACTTGCCTAATGGTGGAGAAGAGTGCCCCCCTACATACGAATGAGGAGGCTGTTGATCTCGCTCACCTACTTGTACTGGGGAGAGTGCAAGCCCAGCCCTTGGTGGAGGAGGAGCTCCCGCTGGTGTTCGTGGGGCTTAGTCCTGCTCTCCTCGGTAGGAGAGGTCTCATAGTTTCTTTAACACGCTTCCCTCATCTTTGGCTATTATACTGATGCTCTCTTTTTGCTTACAAAAATTCCAATGGACACCAAGAAGTTGCTACTTGAGAATGCCCGTGCCAAGCAGAAGGCTAACGCGGAGAAGAGGGCAGCAGGGCAGACGCCGAAGCAGCCTGCCAATGGAGCTGCTCAACCACATGCCCTTGCCAAGGGGGCTGCTTAGCAAGTCTCCGCCAAGGGCAAGAGGCCAGCTGAATGGGGCCTAGAGAATGGTGGAGAAGATGACTGATAGGCCAAGAAAGCCCTCTGAGGGAGCCAAGAGGATAGGTTAGAAGAGGCCTATGGAAGGGGCCCTTAGGGAGTGGCCACTGCGAAAGGTGGCCCACACTGAACATCTAGCTGGGGACTCCTTGTAGAGGCCTGTCCCAAAGGAGCATCCTACGGGGCACTCCTCCGCTCCCCCATCTGTGCAGGGGCCTACCGAGGGGGGCGACGGGTCCTCCCAAGTCTTTCACCCATAGTGGTCGGTCCGTGAGGGTGACTACATTGCTGAAGAAGGGGTCGGCTAGGCCTTGGTAAGCGGGGAGATCCTATCATGGGATCGCTACCATATGATGCAAAGTGAGCCGTGGACTGCCTATGATGAGGGGTTGTACCATCTGGCCGAGGTAACCTTAGTGATTACGCTTTGCCCTGTAGTTACTTTTCTGTGAATGTACTAACGACTTCTGTTGCAACCTTGCCTTCACTACGTCGGTTTGGGGGACTGGACGAAGTTTACCCTATCTTGCTTGGACAAGCTAGAGAAGGAGAAGGGGAAGCTCCAGGCCACTCTCACCACCGTCGAGAGCAGGCGGGACACTTTTTAGAAGGGTCACCGAGATGAATAGATTCTCTAAGAGAAGGCGGAGAACGAGTTGAAAGAACTAAAGTTCCTCTTTAGCAAGGAGTAGGAGGAGAGAGTTCATCTCGAGAGCATTATTACCGAGGTGGAGCGGTGAGCTTCCATGGCCGAGAAGCAGGCTACTGAGGCTGAGGGGTGGATAGCCGAGGCAGAGAAGAAGACTGTAAAGGCAGCCAAGATGTCTCTCAAGTATTAGTAGGCCCTCATTGAGTATGCTTCTGCGAGCTACCTGGACAGCAAGTGATGCCCGAGTTTGATGTTGACGAGCTAAAGGTGATCCCCGGCTCTAATCGATTCATGTGTTTTGGTTTGTTTCTTTGTGATACCCTTAAACTGGGCACCTATGAGACTCGTGTTAGTTTAGAATCTTCCCAGGCGTTGGATAGGCCTGGGGAGATTTATCCTGCCAAGGCTGACATTGATGTGCCGCCAAGTTGGTTGGGGTGGCTTGTCTCRGCTGCCAGKGTGAGACCTGAGGTACATGCAGTGTGGGTTTTCTTGAAACCCTGAACTGAACCAAATTCTAGTATTGCCCTGGACCTTGGAGATAGATGGGCAAAAATGGAATGTTACACCTGACCCCTAGACTCGATTATGGTACTGCACTAGCTGTCGGATTTGGTTGTCTTTGATATGCCAATCAGTAAGATTCTTAGAGGGGGTCAAAACCTAGGTATGTTGGGACAGTCCAAGAATTCATCTGAGTGGGTGATCATAGTAATAGGATCATCCCCTTTGTCGGACAAAGTGAAAGATCGGGTATGCACTCTCTCTGATGGAAACCTAAACTACTGGCAATTGATTTCAACCGTTGAAATATATTTTTGCAAAATATATTTATATAGAGATATACTTATATATATTACAGTTTCACAAAATGTTTGCAAAAGGTTTTAGTTCTCGGGATCCATGTGAGTAGAGAGTGCAACACTGTTCCTTGCAACCGAGGGAGAGGTCCTCTCTTGTCGGGAAGTGTTTGATCATTATGGGCTGAGAGGTTAAGTGTAAGACCATTGAGGGTAATACCTAATGGGCTAATCTTGCCTCTGCCCACAGTCCTTGGGTTTTCATAAGGTAGCTGGACCCAAGGACCATTTAGTGTATATGTTGGGCCCATTAAGAGCCCATGGTGATGGACTCAGGGGTTCACTGTCTCCTACAATGAATTCGGCTAGGCCTTGTAACAAAGGTTGGGCTGAACCCATGTGGCTGATGTGTAGATCAATGTTTGGGTCCCACGCCATACAAAGAGAGCCAACTGTGCAGCAGGTTAAGAGGTTAAGTGAGCACATAAGCTTAATGGGCCTAAAGCCCAATTCAAAAAGGGCTTATGTTAGTTAATTAAAAGGAGGCAAGATAGGATTTATAATCTGATTAGGATTAGCTAAAGGATAAGATAAGTCTTATCCATTCAAGAGTCCCGATCCAAATATCTGATTTGGATTAAAGAACTCTCTTTGATGGAGGATGATTTGACCCAACCTACTGAGACAAAGACACAAGGATTTGACTCAGCACGAGCAACAACTCAGTGTCATGGCCTGACCACAACTAAGTAACAAGCTTGTAGAGCAGCTCGCTACGTCATAGCTCACTATAGGGGGAGCTCGCTACAACGCGAGCTCCAGGTTCCCCGAGCTACCGAGAAGAAGGGAATACTCCAAGACTATTTCAGCTCGCGAGCTAGAGAAACCAGCTCGCTCCAGCAAGAACTGACCCAAAGACCAACCTTGATGAGGGTCACCTCGAAATACTCCTAAGAGCTTGCTACAAAGTAGCTCGCTGTGCAACAGGGTAGCTCGCGACTAAGCAATGCGATGCTCTCAGGAAGCTTCTATCTGACAAGACCATACTCGTCAGATTGCACCACGTCTCTCGACTGACGGCGCAGTCCCTACCCATTTGACAGTCTGCACCCACGTCTCTCGATAGATGGTGGCGTGCCTGTCCCTTCAAAACGTGTCACTCATCCAAGCGGGTAGTACATTGTAACGATCACCTGCGCAGCCCTAGCAGGTAACGACTGCGGCAGGAGCCTAGTGGCGGTTACGCCCAATTTGACAAGAATGCCCCTATAAAAGCCCTTTTATCGAAGGGGAGAGCTCTCTCTCGAATTAGATCTGAACTTGAACTCTTACTTGCTCACGAGCTAATCTCGAGACATAGTGATCTAGCGCGACCTACACTCTTAGCCTTTTATACTCTTTTCTTCTTCCCCAACATTCTAACTTAAGCTTCAGAGTATTCCTATTGGGTAAATCCCCCAGGAATCCTTCACCTTCGTCTTTTCAGGTGTCATCCGTTACCAGCAAGGAGCCAGTCAGCAACCATCTAGGAGTGCCTGGATCGTGCCGCATCATTTGGCGCCGTCTGTGGGAAACGCTTCTAAAAGCCTTCCTCTAAGCTTCTACAGTTCCTTCTTCCAAAAAACTCAGCATTCATGGCTTCTTCCAGCAACGCTGGACGTGGCACCAGCCATAACGCTTTTGGGGAGCAGCCCCAGCTTCCTACTGTCTGCATCAGACAGTTTACTGTCTCTCTCTCCACGGACAGGGTTCCCAGTCTGAACGTGTCTCTTACAGTGGCACCCACGGTCGCTCCACTCCCTCCCACAGTTGGAGCAACCTTTGCTGAACCATCAGTTGTGGCCCCAGCGGCCAACCCGAACCAATTGGAGGATTTAATGCAATGCATGCGAGTCATGTAGGCTCAAATGCAACAATTTCAACAATTCCAACTCTATCAACAACAAGTGCTGCACCAGGTCTCCTAGTACCAGTACCAGCAGTTGTTCCCCTCTCTGCCTCAGGCCCAATCGTCGCTTCCCCTCGGCATCCGGCTAGAAAGCAGACCAAGCCTTCCCGCCGGAGTGAGCGACCTTGCTGGGGAGAGGCCTCCCAGGCTCAGGATCCTGCCAAGAGCCAAGTGTTAGCTATAAATATATAAGCCTAGCAAGTGCACTAGTTATCAAGTAGTATAAAATATCATTCCCATGGGGATTTAACAAAATAAATATTAGAACCACAGTCTTCCCTAATTATCTGGACAACCGAAATTCAGATTTGAGCAAGAACTATTGAAAATAAAAATTAGCATAAGAAAATAAAAGCAAAGGTGATCACTAATCGAATCTGCAATGGATGGAATCGCTAGGACTTTTGGTCCACCTAACCGATGCAATGAATATTGATCGGTTCGATTAACCAAGATTATTTATCATTTTCATAAGCTGAGGTCTTTCCAAATTTTTTTAATATTCTCTCTTGAGATATATTAAAACTACGTCCATCAGGTAACCCTTCGATCTCTCGAGTAGAGCTCTCAAGATGGAAATGCATTAAGTCCAAGATAAACCATTAAGTTCAGATGAATCATGTATATATATCTTTATATACCATTCAATTCACACTATGAATTATTCAGTCGATTAAGTGAATTCCTCTCTCGATTCATTCACATAACACAAATCAATTAAGAGGTGGCCAAGCTCTTAATTGCATTAAGCACAATAATTCATAGAATATATGAAAATCACAATCTTGGATAAATCCTAAAGATAAAAATATATTCATTAACATGGTTAGGCTTTCCACAACCCTAGCAAGAAACAAATCAGTTCATGATAAAAGAATTAAAGCAAACAAAGGGAAAGAAAGAACTC
>NW_010729264.1:10136-48522 GCF_000365185.1 Nelumbo nucifera
AAATGTTTGCAAATGGTTTTAATTCCCAGGATCCATGTGAGTGGAGAGTGCAGCACTGTTCCTTGCAACCGAGGGAGAGGTCCTCTCTTGTTGGGTAGTGCTTGATCATTAAGGGCTAAGAAGTTAAGTGTAAGGCCATTTAGGATAGTACCTGATGGGTTAATCTTGCACCTGCCCACAGTCCCTGAGTTTTTATAAGATGGCTTGGCCCAGAGACCACTTAATGTAAGTGTTGGGTCCATAGGGTCCATGTGATGGGCTCAGGGGTTCACTGAGCTTCTCAGTGAATTCGGCTAGGCATTGTAATGAAGGCTGGGCTGAACCCATGTGGCTGGTGTGTAGATCAATGCTTGGGTCCCATGCCATACAAAGAAGCCCAACTGGGCAGTAGGTTGGAAGCTAGTTAAGCACTGAACACTTAATGGGCCAGAAGCCCATTTCGAACTGGGCAGATATGATCACCCATTTATGGGGCAGATCTGAGATTAAAGTTAGCAAAAGGATTGGGCCTTTAACCTTATCCACTCTGGGAGACCAAATTTAAATCAGATTTGAATCTGGTAACATCCTGATAAGATCAGGAGTAAACTAACCTGATATGTAGATAGGATTAAGATCATCCCCTATCCAAATACTGATTTGGATTGGGATAACTCCTCCTTAGGAGGTTTCTTAATCAAAAAGAAAAGAGGAGAAACCCTAAGAGAGAACAATATCAGAATTCGATCATAGGGTTTGTGTGCAAGAAATCATCCTATGAATTGAGATTGGATTTCATACACACTCTAGAGAGAAGAAAAGCAATTTCAGCCATCTTCGTCTCAGAAGTTCTCCTCCAGTCGTCGCCATTTTTCTGACAAGATTCGATCTTTGAAGGAAAGAAATCAAGAAATCAGTTCTTGATATCAGTTTTTCATAAAGAACTGAAAAGATTTGGTGCTCAGCGTTTCTAGAGGATTCTTGCAAAGGATTCAGTGTGTAGGATGCACTCTGCTGGTTCCGTTTCACATACAGTTGTGTCATCTTCAGTAGGAGTGGATCTTGGTGTCCTCTTTGGGCGTGAACACCAACTTTGGRAGATACTGCTTCTCTGGATCAGGTATAATTCCTCCCTTTCCTTTTGGTTCAGATCTGGTTCGATTATGGTTCAAGTAGAATCATTGAATATTATATTCTAAATTTAGGGAATATTATGATTCCCAATTGGAAGAAGGTAGGAAAATTTTTGAAATTCGCCCACCCATTCCACAATCTTTATGGTGTCCATACAATGGATCCTACCATTCTTTCATTTTTCTTATTAGGTCTACCCGCCAGGTGTGGAAAAGGCCAAGGTGTGATTATGGGATGGAGGTCATTGGTAGGCCAATGTATCTTCTAAGCGTGTACCTGACACTTATGGCACCTGTGCACATGCTTCTAGGTGTCCTCTACCATGGTGGGCCAATAGAAACCTAGGTGTAGGATGTGATTGTATAGGGTCATTTGCCCTTGGTACGGGGTAGGTTCAAAGTTGTGGGCTCCCTCTAGAATTTCTTCTATCTCTTCACCAGTTAGGCATCGTAGGGGTTTTCTAGTGTGGGACATTTTGTACAACACTCCTTCCTAAAGGTAGAATCTTTTGGCTCTTGCTAGAAGCTTTCTCCTAATTGTTGGATTGATCGGTACGGTATTATTTTCCTGGTAGTCAATGTATAAGCTTCTCCAGTCTACCTTACCTACCACGAGGCACTCTCCCCTATCTGCTTCCGAGATGCACTTCTCATAGTCGCTTTGGACCTTGGTTGCGTTTACCTTCGTCGCAGGCCAGTAATACCCTAATCTCTGTACCCTCCTGTATAATGTCCCAGTTACATCTCCGTAGTAGGCTCTATGAACTTCATCTAGGACCACTTCCGCCTCCTTAGGCCCCAATCATCTCCTTCTAACTCCATCAGCCAGCTGATGGTATAGTACCCCGTTCACTAGTTGAAATCTTAAGATTAACTTGCTGTCCTGCATCAGCACCATTGGGTGGCTCGTTTTTTGTATGATGTTGTGCCTCCAGTCATTCGTTGTGATCTCATCCTTCTTCTCTACCTAGTGTCCTAGTCTATCGGTTGAAGGTTCATAATGTGTTTGAATGGTGATGTTGATTGAGTCTTTATTGGTCATGTATGCCATACTGTGCACTCGTCCTCACATTGCTCAGGCAGTGAGTATGGTAAGCAGATTCCAGGCCAACCTAGGGCAAGAGCATTGGACCACTCTGAAAAATATACTTAAGTACCTTCAAAGGACAAAAGAGTTTTGTCTCGTATTTGATGGTAGCTCACTACAGATCCAGGGGTATACTGATGCCGATTTCCAGTCGGATCTAGATGATAGAAAGTCTACATCTGTGTATGTTTTCATGATAGGATTGTGTGTTGTTTGCAAGAAAAGCAGCAAATAGGGGTCCACGGCAAACTCCACAACCGAAGCCGAATACATAGCTGCAAGTGAAGCTGCCAAGGAAGCCGTGTGGATGAAAAAGTTCATTCACGAATTGGGAGTAGTTCCATCCAGCACATCACCCATCCCATTGTTGTGTGACAACAATGGAGCTATCACTCAAGCTAAGGTGCCACGAGTCCACTCGAAGTTGAAGCACATCGAGAGGAAGTACCACGTACTGCGGGAGATTTTTGGTAGAGGGGACATCCTGATTCCAAAGGTAGCTTCAGCGGAGAATGTAGCAGACCCATTGACTAAGCCACTCACATAGAAAGTGTTTGAGAAAGACGTGGAAAGTCTGGACTCCGGCTTATACCAGATTGGACCTAAGTGCAAGTGAGCTGTTAGACAGTGTATGCCCTTAGCTCCAATCAGATTGATGTACATTATGACATTTATTGTAAATGAATAAAGTATATATTTGATTCATCTTATTGTGGTGTGTTTTTGTGTAATACCCTTAAACTGGACACATAATGAGACTCGTGTTAGTTTAGAACGTTCACAGCCGTTGGGTAAGTCTGGGGAGATTTATCCTGCTAAGGCTAACTCTGATGTGCCGCCTAGTGTTGGGGTGGCCTGTCTCAACTGCCAGGGTGAGACCCGAGGTACATGCAGTGTAGGTTTACTTGAAACCCTGAACCAGACCAGATTTCCCGTATTGCCCTAGACCTTGGTGATTAGTGGGCAAAACTGGAAAGTTACACCTAACCCCTAGACTCGATTATGATGCTGCACTAGGTGTCGGATTGGGCTGTCTTTGATATGCCAATCAGTGAGATCCTTAGCGGGGGTCAAAACCTAGGTATGTTGGGACAGTCCGAAAATTCATCTGAGTGGGTGATCATAGTGAGAGGATCAGCCCCTTTGTCAAACAAAGGTAATGATCGGGGATGCACTCTCTTTGATGGAAACCCAGACTGCCGGCAGCCGATTTCCATCATTGAAATTTGTTTTGCAAAATATATTTTATATACGGATATAAATATATATATATATATTATGGTTTCAAATTGTTTGCAAAAGGTTTTAATTCTCGGGATCCATGTGAGTAGAGAGTGCAACACTGTTCCTTGCAGCCGAGGGAGAGGTCCTCTCTTGTTGGGTAGTGTATGATCATTATGGGCTGAGAGATTAAGTGTAAGACCATTGAGGGTAATACCTGATGGACTAATCTTGCATCTGCCTACAGTCCCTGGGTTTTTATAAGGTGGCTTGGCCCAATGACCAATTAGTGTAAGTGTTGGGCCCATTAGGAGTCCATGTGATGGGCTTCAAGGGGTTCACTGTCCTTTCAATGAATTCGGCCAGGCCTTGTAACAGAGGCTGGGCTGAACCCATGTAGCTGATGTGTAGATCAATGTCTGGGTCTCATGCTATACAAAGAAGCCCAACTGGGCAGCAGTTTGGAAGCAATTCGAGCACTTACACTTCATGGCCCTAAAGCCCATTTCGAACTGAGCTAATATGATCAGTTAATTAAGGATGGATCTGGGATTAAATCAGTAGATAGGATAGGGTCTTATCCCTATCCACTCAGAGAGTCCAGATCGAAATCCATATTTGGATCTGGAAATCTCCTAATAAGATTAGGAGAGGGCTGATCTAATCTGCAGATAAGATAAGGACTTATCCTTATCTCTTAAAGAGAACTCCTAATCCAAATACAGATTTGGATTAAGAAACTCATAATGAGATTAGGAGCTCTCTTTAAGCCTATAAAAGGAGGAAGGGGGCGAACCATTTAGATCATCCCAAATACTCTAGCCTTCCAGAGATACAAGATCTCAGAGCACACAGAGAAGTCGAATACAGTGTCACTGTTCCTTCTCCCTGCGTTCTCCTCCTGCCACCACCATACTACCAGTTCGTTCTCCAGTTTTGTAGGAGTGATCAAGATCAGTTCTTGATATCAGTCTTTGGAGAAAGAATGATTTGAAGTTGTGCTCACTACCTCCATCGAATTCTTGTGAAGGGTTTGGTTCTTGGGAAGAACACTGTTGAGTCTGCTCCACCCTACACTGTGTCATCTTCAGTGGGAGCAGTCTTTGGAGATTTTCTTTGGGCGTGAACACCTTCATTGGGAGATACTATTTCTTTGTATCAGGTATATCCCTCTCCTACTGTTTTGGTTCAGATCTAGTTCGGTTTTGGTTCAAGATTGATCATTGAAAAATGCAGTTTTTCTAAAATAGGGAATGCGATTCCCACATGGGAGAGAGAAAAATTTTTGAAATTTCGCTCAACCTTCCTACAGGGTTCGGCCATCCATATGATGGATCTCTCATCCCTTCACTAATCTCCACCATCCATTCTATGACACTCTCTTTTTAGCATTCTAACCCTAGGAGCCACCTAACTTCTAATCTTCACCATTCAACCTTTAGCCATTAAATCTCAGCCTTACATAATATTGGGTGCCTTTTCCTTTTCTTCTCAGCCTTAGGATCACCCTGAAACCATCCTAACCCTTCATTCTAAACCCTAGGGCACCCATATTTCTGCTAAAACCCATCTACCGCCCCCCTCTTTCTCTCTATTCCCAGTTGTGCCCACCCTTCTCTATAAAAATGACCCTAGGGGCCCTGTAAAAGTGGTTAGTCAATTCACCCAGGTAAGAAGGAAGGCTGATCTTGAGAAGTTCAAGGGTAGAGGAGGAGGAGGATGCCCAGGCAAGAGGAGGGGTTTGTAATTGTAGTTCACCAACACCATTATTGCCACCTCTAGAATCGAATCCCAACCACTTTTACTTTATTTTAGTTTTAATTTTTGTCCTTTCAATTCCAGTTTCATTATTTACTTTCTGTAATTTATTTTCATTCCGTTTGATCTTTGTTTTATGTTCTGCTGATCTAAAATTTGGCTAGGTAAGACGGAAGGCCTAGCTTGAGAAGTTCAAGGGTCAAAGGAGAGATCCGGATACTGCTACCTCTGATTGGATTACATATTTTTATTTCGCTTCTTTCTTTTATTTATTTCTATATTTATTTATATTTTTGCACTTTTAACTTTTAGTACTATTCATATTCTATATTTTTCTCAGTTTAATTAATTAATTTTTATATTTCTGCACTTCCCTCTTGTGTTCTCTTGTCCGGATCTAAGTAAATATCGATTTTTCCCTCACTTCCCTATGGATATGACCCATTCTCACCATTAACTACGTTTGTAGTTGTTTGAGAATCATAGAAATTTATAAATATTAAAACTGGTGATCCAAAGTGGCTAATGACACGCTTCCGAACACACCAAGATACGCATTGGAGACTGCGATATATGTGTTGAACTGGGTTTCAATCAAATCCGTTCCTAAGACTCCCTATGAGCTCTGGACCAGTAAGAAACTAAGTGTGAGACACTTGAAAATTTGGGGTTGTCCGGCACATGTTAAAAGAACAAGTGCTGAGAAATTGGAATCCAAGACCAATCGTTGCCTATTTGTAAGCTACCTCAAAAGCTCAGTAGAATACCTATTCAATGACCCAAGAGAACAAAAGGTGTTTTGTAGTCGAAATGCCTACTTCTTGGAAGAAGATTACATTCTGGACAATCATCGTCAGGAAATTGTTCTTGATAAGGAGAGCCTAGAAGTAGTGGGAGATGTCTTACAGGCTTCAGATAACACCTAGATGAGAAAGATCCCTTGACTTATATGGAAGCTATGTTGGACATAGATTCCTTAAAGTGGGTAGATGCCATGAGAGCCGAGATGGACTCAATGGAGACTAACAAGGTCTGGACTCTCCACCCCTGGGGTGAAAGCAATTGATTGCAAATGAATCTACAAGAGGAAGAAGGGCCCAAATGGAAAGGTTGAGACCTATAAAGCTCATCTTGTAGCAAAGGGGTACACTCAGAAAGAGGGAATCAATTATATGAGTAAATCTTTTCGCTGGTGGCCATGCTTAAATCCATATAGATCCCGTTAGTTGTAGCAACACACTATGACTATGTGATTTGGCAAATGGATGTCAAAACCACGTTCCTAAATGGAGATCTTACTAAAAATATCTATATGTAGCAACTGCAAGGTTTCATTGTTGTGGGTCAAGAACACATGGTGTATAAACTTAACTGAACCATCTATGGACTTAAGAAAGATTCAAGAAGTTGGAACATCTGATTTGACTCTACTGTCAAACACTTTGACTTTGAATAAAATTCGGATGAGCCCTCTGTTTACAAGAAATTAGTGGGAGATAAGGTTATGTTCTTGGTTTTGTATGTAGATGACATTCTACTCATTGTGAATGATGTAAGAATGTTGACTACGGTGAAAGTATGGCTTTCGTAGCAATTCTCCATGAAAGATCTTGGAGAGGCCTCCTACATCTTGGGACTTCAACTCTATAGAGATAGATCAAAGAGGATAATAAGATTATCCCAGTCTAGTTACAGTGACAAGATTGTCAAAAGATACAACATGGAGAACTCCAAGAAGGGATTTGTCCCTTTCAGGCATGGAATGACTCTCTCCAAGGGTATGTCTCCCAAGACTCCCGAGGAGATTGAGGGCATGAGAGAGGTTCCCTATGCCTCAACTATAAGGAGCACTATGTATGCCATGTTGTGCACTCGGCCAGACATTGCTCAGGCCGTGAGTGTGGTAAGTAGATACCAATCAAACACAGGACAGGAGCACTAGACTGCTATAAAGAACATACTCAAAGACCTTCATAGGACAAAAAGAGATTTGTCTGGTATTTGATGGTAGTTCACTATAGATCCTAAGGTATACTAATGCTGACTTCCAATCTGATCCAGATGAGAGAAAGTCTACATCAAGATACATCTTCACAATTGAGTCCCGTGTAGTAAGAAATATAGTCCATGAGTAAAGCCAAGCACATTTCCGTAAGTGAGGCTACCTAATGGATGAAGTTGTTCATCCTGGAATTTAGAATCCTTCCATATCAATCATTTCACTATTGTAGGACAACATTGGATCTATGGGAGATTGTTGGTAGAGGGGGCATCTAGATTCAGAAGGTAGCATCAGCGAATAATGTGGTAGACCCATTGCCTAAGCCAATGACATAGAAAGTGTTTTAGAAACAAATGGACAGTATGGTACTCCGTCTTGTACCCAATTTGACCTAAGTGCAAGTGGGAGTTGTTAGATAGTGTATGCCCTTAGCTCCAATCAGATTGATGTACCTTACACATTTATTGCAAAGGAATAAAAATACATAATTGATTCGTGTTATATTTGGTTTGTTTCTGTGTAATTACCCTTTAACTAGACACTTATGAGACTCATGTTAGTTTAGAATACTCACAGTCATTGAATAGAGCTAGGGAGGTTTATCTTGCCAAGGATAACACTAATGTGCTGCCAAGTGAGTTGGGGTAGCTTGTCTCAACTGCCAGGGTTAGACCTGAAGCACATGTAGTATTTATTTACTTGAATACTGAACCCGGACCATTTTCCAGTTATGCCCTGGACCTTGGAGATTGGTGGGCAAAACTAGAAAGTTACGCCTAACCCCTAGACTCGATTATGGTACTGCACTAGGTGTCAGATTAGGCTGTCTTTGATATGCTAATCAATGAGATCCTTCGGTGGTCAAAACCTGGGTATGTTGGGGCAGTCTGAGAATTCACTCGAGTGGGTGATCATAATGGCAAGATCAGCCCCTTTGTCGGACAAAGTGAATGATCAGGGACTACACTCTCTCTGATGGAAACTAGAACTGTTGGCAGTCGATTTAAACCGTGTTTGAGATTTGTTTTGCAAATATATTTATATGAAAATATATATATTATATTTTATGATAAAGGTTTGCAAAAGGTTTTAATTCTTGGGATCCATCCGAGCAGAGAATGCGACACTATACCTTGTAGTCGAGGGAGGGGTCCTATCTTGTTGGGCAATGTTTGATCATTCAGGGCTGAGAGGTTGAGTGTAAGACCATTTAGGGCTATTATACCTGACTGGCTAATCTCACTTAAGACTATTGTCCTTGGGCCTTCATAAGATGGCTGAACTCAATGACCATTTAGTGTAAATGTTGGGCCCATTAAGAACCCATACTGATGGACTCAGGGGTTCATTGTGTTTAACAGTGAATTTGGCTAGGCTTTGTCACAAAAGCTAGGCTGAACCCTTATAGCTTTTGTGAGGTCAATGTTAGGGTCCCACGCCATACAAAGAGAGCCAAGTTAGCTAGCAATTAATCAGGGACGTGATCCATTTACTTAATGGGCCTAGGGCCCAAAGATTAATTGGATTAATTAGCATGGGCGAATTTGGATAGGGATGTGGGTTTGGATCAGCATATAAGAATAAGAGGATAAGTCTTATCCACTTAAAGAGTCTAAATCCAAATAAAGATTTGGATTAGAAAACTCCTAATTAGATTATGAGATAAGCTCTTTAAGGTATTTAAATAGAGGAGGGCGAATTGCTTTAAGTTTACACACTGCTCTCAGTTCTCCCTCTCTCCTTCTGCTCTTTCCGCCCTAACCTTAATTCGACCTCCATTCTTGAACTGATAAGATCAGTTCTGATTCTGATTTTTGCAAGAAAATATCAGATCAAACTTGTGCTCACCTCCCTTGCTCGATCGAAGATGTTGGATTGTAGTTCTTTCTGAATGAGTGCATTGCTGAACCTGCTTCATCTCAAGCAACGCCATGTTCAGTGGAAGCGGGTTTTGGCACCATCTTTGGGCGTGAACACCTACTTTGGGAGTTACACGTGTGGATTTCATATCAGGTATTCCCCTCCCTTTCTTTTGGTTTCAAATCTGGTCTAGTTTGGTACAAGAATGATCCTTGAAAAGTATAGTTTTTCTAAAGCTAGGAATATGATTCCCGAAAGGGAGAAAAGAAATTTTTGAAATTTCGCTCAGCCACCCTGCATGATTCGGCCATCCATATGATGGATCTCCCTTCCCTTCACCTCAGGTTGCTTTACAAGTTTGAACTTTGGATCTATACGTAGAGAGTGCCTGACGAGGGCCAAGTCTAAGCCTGGCATCTGGTTGTATGACCAAGTGAAAATGTCTTGGAATTCTGTGAAAATGCACATAGATTAGTCCACTTTCTTTTAAATGGGTCCTAATATTTTGCAATAAGGAAGAGTCCTTACCCTTTAGTAGTGCGATTAGCTTTTCCCTATCTTCTGGTCCTAGTTTTGTTGATATATACAATGGCCTTTTCTCCTTCCCTTTTATGGCCATGTTGATCTCTTCTAGTGGTTCTTCCATCGCATTAGTGGAGTCTTGCATGCATTTAGGAGGTGCTTGGATTTCATCCCAATACTCTAAAGTTTCTCCTTTCTGTTCCTGTTATCGCAAGTAGGTCTTAATATTTTGAATTAATTGTTATTTATGTGCTTAACATATTTCATACCTTTGATGTTCGTGGTTCTTGTTTGGACTATGATGTGTTTTTCTGTGATGTGACCACTACAGTGTTCTTTTATGAAAAAGGTCTAGTGAAATAGTTCTAGTTGAAACATTGTTTGTAGACATGATTAAGAGAAAGTTATGATTGTTCCATTTAGAGCTTGTGTTTTGCAGATGATATACTAATATGGCAAGAACATATATAAGTTTTTGGCAAAGTCGCTTGGCGATAACAGTTACATATTGTTGATGTCCTTGATGGTTCGTGCCGTCCTCTCCACACCCCTCCAAAGCTGGCTAAAGGTTTTGACCTCGATATTTTTTATGCCAATCCTGTAGGTAGGGTGCATGCCTTGTACACACTACTTGATGAAACTCTTCTCAGTGGCGTGTTTGTCAAGAACAGAGTGTGTAAGTTTTTGAAATCTCATAACGTAGGCCAGAAGATCTTCCCCTGTGAACCACTTTGACAAGAACTTCTTGGCTAGTCCACTCCATGAATCAATGCTCCTGAGGTGAGGCTCACGAACCATGTGTACGCCGAATCGGTCAATGATTTTGAGAACTCCCGTACCTTGAGATCCATATCGAGGGTGAAGGAATTAAGGATATCCTCGAACTTACTGATGTGCTCCTATGGGCTAACTATCTATCATATTGCGGTCACTATTGAGGAGGGGTGTACCCGGCAGGGTAGGGCTTATACAAGATATGGTCAGAATAAGGCTTTTGCAGGACAGCCGAATCCTAGGCCCGGTTGCGGCTTTCAACTACCAAACCTTGAACATATTCCCTCAGTTCATCTTAGCTAAGAGGGGTCTCTATTATCAGGTCAGTGAAGGGAAAGGCATGAAACTGGTGGGCTGGTTGGTGGCTTGTCTGGCTCAAAGTCGAGTTGGCTCTGTTGGACTGCTTGAGGATGGCACGGGTCGGGTTGGAGGCATGTTGGCTAAGGTTGGGATTGAAGTTGGTGATGCCGGGAAGAGTGGCGGTGGAAGTCTGTTCGGCTTGGGCCAAGTGGTTGAGTAGGATATGGAGGGCGCTCCTTATTTCCTCCTGGCTCTGCTCAAGCTTCCTAAATCTACTTTCGAAAAATGCCTCAAACCTGTAGACTTTGTTCAAGAGTATCTCGATATCTACCTGAATAGGAATCTCCATCTCAGATTGGTTTTCTACCCTGAGGTTGGTGTTCTCTGGGGCGTTGTTCTGCTCCTCAAGGATGGTGGTGAGGTTGATTCTCCTTGAGGCCATTCTCTATGATCAAAGACAGAAACAGAGATTCTACTATAGGTGGGGTAAGTTTTGGGTGGAAGCAGTCTCTTTGAAAGACAGAAAGAGGCCGTTGAGTAGGGGAATATGTTCTTTAGGGTTAAGGATGTTGAGGCAAGAAATCAAACTGAAAGAAAGTGCTGGAGTGTTGGATGCCAATGTTGAGAGTCGAATTTCAATACGAGGATCTCTATTTATGGGGGAGATCCCAAGATCCTAAGAGGTAGGAGATAAAGGTGTTTGTTTCCTATCAGGAAAGGGAATGTTGGGTTTGCTGTCAATTATTAAGTGTGCCACTGAGGTATCACCATGTGTCTCATGAGGACTCTCCCAAGGATCGGCTTTCCTTCCCCTCAAGATTCCTCATTACTCACGTTCGCTACTACCTCTTGCATGGTTTAACTTAATTGATGTGGCATTAATGGCGTCACTGCTTGACGGGTGGCTTCTTATTGACTCCACGTGGCATCTCATTACATCTTTTACTATTGTAGGTTCCACATGTCTCCGGGAACACGTAGGCCTCACCATGGGCTAAGCCCGGGTTTCTCTCGATCTGGTTTGTGAATGGGCTTGTTAGCCGTGGGTTTATCGCACGCTTTGGCAGGCATGGGTTCACCGCACATTCGAGTAGGCTTGGGGCCCTTGGATGGGCTTGGTCATGTTTTCCTTTGGTTCAAGCATTAAATAGGCCTGGTGAACTGCGGGTTTATTGCGGTCTTGCGATATGTGTTGTGAGTTCATCACAGGGTTTGTGGTGTTTGCGGGTTCACCGCAGCATGAAGGTTGACTGTGGGTTGCTCGTATGCAACTCTGTGGTGTTGGTTTCGATGATTGATGTAATGGATCTCACTGATTGGTACATCAAAGGCAGCCCAATCTGGTACCTAGTGCAATACCATAATCGAGTCTAGGGGTTAGGTGTAACTTTCCAATTTTGCCCACCAGTCTCCAAGGTCCAGGGCATAACTAGAAATTGGTTCTGGTTTAGTGTTTTGAACAAACACACACTGCAAGTGCTTTGGGTCTAACCCTGGTAGCTGAGATAGGCTACCCCATCCTTCTTGGTAGCACATCAGTGTTAGCCTTGGCAGGATAAACTTCCCCAAGTCTACCCAACGGTTGAGAACATTCTAAACTAACACGAGTCTCATAAGTGTCCAATTTAAGGGTAATTACACAGAAACACACCAGATATAACATGAATCAATTATGTACTTTTATTCGTTTATAATAAATAGATATGTACATCAATCTGATTGGACCTAAGGACATAACAACAAATACTGAATTCCACAAAGTTGTGGGTTAATGGATGACTGAGCTTCAGTGGTGTGTGGGAGGTCCAATCATAGAGTGGTAGAAAACATTAATCGTCTCCAAAAGCTCTCACTGCATGCAAGGCCTAACTTATTATGTAGGTAATCCAACAATGAGAACAAGACCTCAAGTCCAACTTTCGTCGCTGCTTTGATTGAAGTGTAGGAGGTGGACCTGGGCTGGTTACAGGACTCATGAAATAGTAATGACGGGAGAGAGAGAGAGAGAGAAAGATGAGTGTAGAATGGGTGGAGAATGAAGACATCGCCACTGCTAGGAGTTGTAGCAGAGGTCCTGTGGTCGGTTGGACTGATAAAATGGAGGGGAGGTGGAGAAAGCAAGATTAGAGGAGAGGGGATGAAAATAAAGAGAGGATGAACGGGAGAGATGGGGGAGAAGGGGTTGCCGTTGGTTCCGCCATTGTCGAGAGAAAATGGAAGGAAGATGTTAGTCTCTTCCTTGTTGGAAGAGGAAGATGACAAATAGTGCCCCTTCAATGGATGATTCAGAAACACCTGCTGGAACATGCGACTCCCTCATAGGCCGGGGCGGCCTCTTCGGTAGTGTCGAATATGCCTCGTCGATGTCTCTCTTCGATTGATGGGCCTCTTACCACTACTGTGTATTGTTCCTGTGGCCTTCTTCCTACACCTAGAAATCTCTCTATAATCTCTTGTTATTACTTATTGTTTCCAAAGCTAAAGTCCCTTTCATGCCAAAAATCGGAGATCAGAGAACAAAACAAAAGATTCAAATGTAAGTAGGAAGTGGTCAGGCAACATGGGAATGGTCAGTCTCCAAAGGTCCGAAGAAGGAAACCAGAAAGAGAGGGGATGTGAGAAAGAGAGAGAAGAGAGAGGAGATGGGAGGGTCCCTTTCTCAGAATCCCTAGGTCAAAATTGTATTATGTTGTCCCCCCTTTAGATAAGAATTGCTCTCTCCTTTTATAGAGAGGAAGTCAAGGCTATAAACAAAGGAGTTCTTTAGGAAAGAAGATATTTTCTGTTAGGAAAGGAGATCTTTCATTTTGTTTGACTATTAAGGGAGCATTGTTAAAGAATCCTTTCCCTTCTAGTGCGCTTTCAATAAACCCACACACATAATTTAAAGATGCATGTGTAACTGCAATTTATTCCTGATCTATTGTGATTCTACAGTTCTGTAATGGTCTTGGGCTCACCGCAACTCCACATGCGTCCAAAAATCTATGCGCGTCTTATAGATTATTGTAGATCCGCATGTGTCTAAGCTTTATCACAGGTTTATGCATGTCTAAGGTTTATCGTGACTTGTTTTGGGTATGAGTTCATCGAGATTTGTGATGAGTTGTGAACCCATCACAAATGTGTGATAGTTTACGGGTTCATAGCAGGCATCCATGTAGTGTTGGTTTAACACCCTCTGTACTTTGATGGTCTTAGTAACCACTATGTACCTACATATTGTATATGGATAAAAGTACAAAATTGTTTTATGTTGATATTGGCATGTTTTTGTGAAGTTACACCTTAAACTACACACTTATGAGACTCGTGTTAGTTTAGAATGTTCTCAGTCGATGGATTGACTTGGGGAGTTTATCCTGCCAAGGTTGACACTGATGTTCTGCCAAAGAAGTTGGGACAGCTTGTCTCAACTGCTAAGGTGAGATCCAAAGCATGTGCAATGTGTGCTTGGTTAAAACACTGAACCCAGGCCATTTTCCAGTTATGCCCTAGACCTTGGAGATTGATGGCCAAAATTGGAAAGTTATACATAACCCCTAGACTTGATTATGGTACTGCACTAGGTGTCAGACTGTGTTGTCTTTGATATGCCCATCAGGGAAATCCATTGAGGGTCAAAACCTGGGTATGTTGGGGTATTCAGAGAATTCACTTAAGTGGGTGATCATAGTGATAGGATCGGCCCCTTTGTTGGACAAAGTGAATTATAGGGCTTACACTCTCTATGAAGGAAACCTAAACTGCTAGAGTGGATTTCAACTGTGTTTGATATTTGGTTTTGAATATATATATATATATATCCAGTTTTAATTCTCAGGATTCATCTTGTAGCTAGGGAAGAGGTCTTTCCCTGTTGGGTAGTGTTTAATCATTATGCACCGAGAGGTTAAGTGTAAGAGATCATTACAGGGCTGATTATCTGGTGGGATTAATCTTATTTAAGTCCATTATCCTTGGGTCTTCAGATGATTGTTGAATTCAAGGATCATTTAAGTGAAAATGTTGGGCCCATTTTGAGCCCATAGTGATGTGCTTAGGGGTTCATTGTGTTTAGCAATGAATTCGGCCAAGCTTTTTCAAAGAGGTAGGGTCTAACCCATGTGGACTTATGTGTGGTCATTGTGGGGTCCTACACCATACAAATTAGGCCTATGTTAGCCATGCAACGCCCTTAGGTCGTGAGCCTTATAGTTGATGGGCCTAAGGCCCATAATTAATATGATTAATTAAGTTGTCACATGACAATTTAAGTTATCATGTGACATTGGGTGAATATGGGTATGGAGCACCCATCCTCTTAAGAGGATAAGGCTTATCTCTTAATAGAGTCCAGATCCAAATTAGATTTGGATAATCTCCTAATTTGATTAGGAGAAGTGCTCCATAAAGAGAAAAAAGAAGAAGAGGGCGAACTAGATTAGAACACCTCTCTATTTTGTTCTCTCTTCTTCATTTTGTCTCCTAAGAAACCCTAGTTTGACCACAACTATTTTGGGAATGATAGAGATCAGTTTTCTTCTGCTTTTTGCAAGAAAAATCAGGAGGAATTTCATATTCACTTCCCTAGTTCGATCCAAGTAGTTGGATTGCAGTTTTGCTAAAATTTGCTTTGTTGAACAAGCATCAGGAATACATTACACCATCTTTAATAGAGGCTCATTTTAGGATTGATTTGGACATGAACTTCCACCTTGGGATCTGCGTTTGTGGTATTCGTATTAGGTATACATCTTCCTCTTTGGTTGGTTTCAAATCTGGTCCGGTTCTGAACAAGACCAATCCTGAAAAATGCAATTTTTCAAAATATAGGAAATTCAATTCCTAGAAGGATTAGGAAATTTTTGAAATTTCACCCAGCCATCTAGCATGGTTCGGCCATCCATATGATGGATCGTAACCCTTTCTCTAGTGGTATCAGAGCACTAGGTTCAGCCCTTGGACTAAACATTAGATTTGAACCAAAAATCGACAAGAACTAGTCTAGCTGATTTGAGCAGTCAGCAAAAAACTCAAAGAAATTGGTTCTCAGGGTGGGCAAATGATCCGAAATTTTGGTGAATATATTCTGATATATTATAGAATTATTCTATTATGAATTCTTGAAATCTTGGGCTGAAAGTGTGATGGAGATCGAAATCTTGTTGGTGGCAAGTTTTGTAATTCATTATTTTGATTATGTGGTCTGTAATTATTTTTTTTCTTTTCTAGAAAGAATGTATTAGGTTTTCTGATGTAAGCAATAAAAATTAGGGTTTCTCTATTTTTTTTTGCATTGAAGAAATTTTTGGAGCTTGCGGAGAAGACAGAGCTTGCAGATGGACATTGATCTGCAGATTGTAGTTTTGAAGGGATGCAGTTTTTGCCCAAATTAGATTCGAACCATCACTCTATCATCCTAGCCCTTTATTTCTGTTTATTTTCTGATATTATTGTCAATCATAACTGAGAATTTCAGATCATTACTTATGTGAATTGGTGCATGTTTTGGACACCAAACCCTAGGCTGATTTGACCTAGTTTTGGTTCAATCTTATTGGGCCGAACCCATGGTTCTTTGGGGTCTGATCACAGCCCCTTGGATCATGGTTTAAGTGACCGAAAATTATTCTTAGGCCAGGGGTTTGATGGCCCATTGCATGGACCAATTCGGCACATACTTGAAAAGTCCTTTTATGTTAGATTAAAGCAAGACTAATTTCAACATGGGCTAATTGGTGGGTGGAGATGCACCATAAAATTGGGTTATTCATTTCACTGAAGATAGTTAGTGGGATTGCTTCTTGAGATGATTGCGGCATCATAGACAAGTGGGAGGGGCCTATCCTAATTTCGGGTCTCTTGTCATAGATAACAATATGCTAGTGTATTGACTCAGGTGCTTCTACTCATGCATGTAACACGTTACAGGGGTTCAAGGAAAGTAGAAGGCTAAATGATGACAAGGTGTTTTACTTGGGGATGACTGCAACTGTTCTGACTACAACTATAAGAGTAGTAGATTTAAAATTTTTAGAGAAGGAATTGTTACATTAAAATATTGCCTTTATGTATCTTTACTTAGAAAAAATCTGATTTCAGTTTCTAAGTTGTGTAAGGATGGTTATTCTATTGAGTTTAGTAATAAGATTACAATTAAATTAAATATCAAACTCTTTACTCATGGAGAACTTGAGAATGGTCTTTATGTTCTCCATTCTTCTTTAGAAACAAATGTAACCGAAACTGTGTCAGAGTACATCCACAAGAAATGAACACGTGATATAGTTAATTCCACGATTAGTGAGGGATGGTAAAAATAGAATGTATCACAAGATTAGTGAGGATGGTCCCCTAGATTTTGTGGTCCTATGAATATTAGGACATGGAACCAACACTATTATTTCATAACTTTCACCAATGATTATTCTTGGTATGGTTACATGTACCTAATGAGTTATAAGTCTGAATCTCTTGAAAAGTTCACTGAGTTTAGACAAGAAGTCGAGAAATAGTTGGGGATACAAATCAAAACCCATCGGTCAGATCGAAGATGTGAATATCTCTCCAACGAATTCTGGGACTACTTAAATGATGATGAGATTATATCACAATTGTCTCATCCTACTACACCTCAATTAAATGGTGTATCAGAGAGGAGAAATCGGGCTTTATTAGATATGGTCCAATAACTCCTTGTCAATTTAGATTACGCATATTCTTTTGGGGGCATGCATTACAAAATATAATTTACGTGCTGAATTAGGTTCCAACCAAGTCAATTCCAAAGGCTCCTTATGAGCTATGGACTGACAAGAAACCAAGTGTAAGACACTTGAAAATATGGGGTTGTCCAGCACACGTTATAAAGACAAGTGTTGACAAATTGCAATCCAAAACTAGATGCTGCCTTTTTGTAGGTTACCCTAAGGACTTCATAAGGTATCTTTTTTATGACCCATGACAACAAAAATTGTTTATTAGTCGAGATGCCTACTTCTTGGAGGATGACTACATCCTGAACAATCATCATCAGGAAGTTGTTCTTGATGAAGAGAGCTTAAGAGTAGTGGGAGATGACCCATAGATTCCAGATAATAATACCTAGTTTAGAAGATCTACCCGGGTTCTTAGACCACTAGTTCATTACGGCTATGATCAAGAAAGTTACTTGATGGAAGCCACGAGCAGTGAGGAAGATCTCATGACTTATACGAAAGATATGTTGGGTATAGACTCCTTGAAGTGGGTAGATGACATGAAAGTTGAGATGGACTCGATAAAAACCAATGGAGTCTAGACTCTCGTAGACCCACCCCTGGGGTGAAATCAATCGGTTGCAATTGGATCTATATGAGGAAGAAGGGCCCTGATGGAAAGGTTAAGACCTATAAAGCTTGGCTTATAGTGAAAGGGTACACTTAGAAAGAGTGAGTCAATTATGAGGAGACATTCTCTTCTGTGGCCATGCTTCTAGAAGTTGGAATATCCTATTTGACTCAACAATGAAATAGTTTGATTTTGAGTAGAATTTGGATGAACCCCGTGTTTATAGAAAGATAGTTGGAGATAAGGTTACATTTATGATTCTATGTATAAACGACATTCTATTCATTGGGAATGAAGTAGAAATATTGACAACGGTGAAGGTACGACTTTTGCAGCAATTCTCCATGAAAGATATTGGAGAAGCCTCTAATATCTTGGGACTTCGACTCTATAGAGATAAATCGAATAGGATAGTTGGATCATCCCAATCTACTTACATTGACAAGATTATCAATAGATATAACATGTAGAACTCTAAGAAAGGGTCTGTTTCTTTCAACATGGAGTCAATCTCTCCAAAGGAAAGTCACCTAAGACCCTAGAGGAGATAGAGGACATGAGAGCGGTTCTCTATGCCTCAGCCTAGGGAGCATCATGTATGTCATGTTGTATATTCGACCATACATTGCTCAGGCTATTAGTGTTGTAAGTAGATACCAATCTTACCAGGACAAGAGCATTGGATTGCTACAAAAAACATACTAAAGTGCCTATAGAGGACTAAAAACTATTGCCTTGTCTTCGATGGTAGTTCACTATAGATTGTCGGTTATACTGATGCTAGCATCCAGCTTGACTCAGATACTAGAAAGTCTAAGTTTGGATACTTTGGGATCTTATGTAGTAAGAAAAGTACTCGACAACTGAGGCCAAGAACATTTCCGTAAGTGAGGCTCCCTAATAAGTAGTTTGGATGAAGAAATTCCTCCTATAATTTGGAATCCTAGCAACCCATTCCACTGTTGTGTGACATCATTGGATTTATGGGAGATTGTTGGTAAAGGGGACAACTAGATTTAGAACATAGCATTAGCGAAGAATGTAGTAGACCCATGGACTAAGATACTGACATAGGAAGTGTTTGAGAAACATGTGGACAGTATGGGACTGAGGCTTGTAGCCGATTGGACCTAAGTGCAAGTGGGAGCTATTAGAAAGTTTATGCCCTTGGCTCCAATCTTATTGATGTACAGATATATTTATTCTAAATGAATAAAAGTACATTATTATTTCATGTTGATATTGGTATGTTTCTGTGAAATTACCCCTTAAACTAGACACTTATGAGACTCGTATTAGTTTAAAATGTTCTCAGCTGTTGGATAGACTTGGGGAGTTTATCCTACCAAGGCTGACACTAATGTGCTAGTTTAGCTGCTAAGGTTAGATCGTTGGATAGACTTGGATAGACTTGGATAGATTTTGGGGCAACTTGGTTCAGCTGCTAGGGTTGGATCCAAAGCACATGCAATGTGTGTTTTGTTGAAACACTAATATTGGACCATTTTCCAGTTATGCCCTAGACCTTAGAGATTGATGGGCAAAATTGGAAACTTATACATAACCCCTAGACGTGATTATGGTACTGCACTTGGGGTCAGATTGGGTTGTCTTTGATATGCCTATCAATGAGATTCATTGAGGGTCAAAACCTGGGTATGTAGGGGTAGTCTGAGAATTCACTTAAATGGGTGATCATAGTGATAGGATCAACCCCTTTGTTAGACAAAGTGAATGATAGGGCTTACACTCTCTTTGATGGAAACCTAAACTGCTAACAGTGGACTTCAACTATGTTTGAGATTTGGTTTTGCAAAATATGTTTATATATATATATATTATGTTTTATGAAAAAATGATTGCAAAAGGTTCTAATTCTCGAGATGCATCTGAGCAGAGAGTGTGACACTGCACCTTGCAGCCAGGGAGAGGTCCTTCCCTGTCGGGCGTGTTTGATCATTATGGGCTGAGAGGTTAAGTGTAAGAGACCATTATAGGGCTGATTACCTGATGGAATTAATCTTACTTAAGTCCATTATCCTTGGGTCTTCATAGGATGGCTGAATTCAAGGATAATTTAAGTGTAAATGTTGGGCCCATTTTGAGCCCATAGTGATGTGCTCAGGGGTTCACTGCATTTAGTAGTGAATTCGGCCAAGCTTTCTCACAAAGGTTGGGCCGAACCCATGTAGACTTATGTGAGGTCATTGTGGAATCCCATGCCATACAAATCATGCCTAAGTTGGCCATGCAACACCCTTGGGTCGTGATCCTTATAGTTGATGGGCCTAAGGCTCATAATTATTATGATTAATTAAGTTGTCACACGACAACTTAAGTTATCATGTGACTTGGGACGAATATGGGATTGGAAATGGGTATGGATCACCCATCCTCTGAAGAGGATAATCTTATCTCTTAATAGAGTCCAGATCCAAATTAGATTTGGATAATCTCCTAATTTGATTAGGAGAAGTGCTCAATAAAGAAAAAAAAGAGGAAGAGGGTGAACTAGATTAGAACATCTCTCTATTTTGTTCTTTCTTCTTTTTTTCTCCCAAGAAACCGTAGTTCAACCACAGCTATTTTGGGACTGATAGAGATCAGTTTTCTTCTAATTTTTGCAAGAAAAATCCAAAGGAATTTTGTGATCACCTCTTAAGTTTGATTCAAGCAGTTGGATTGTAGTTTTGTTGAAAACTCCATTGCTGAACTGGTTTCAAGAATACACCATGCCATTTTCAGTGGAGGCTAGTTTTAGGACTGATTTAGGCATGAACTTCTAGCTTGGGATCTGCGTTTGTGGTATCTGTATCAAGTATACATCTCCCTCTTTGGTTGGTTTTAATTTTGGTTTGGTTTAGGGCAAGATCGATCTTGAAAACTTTAGTTTTTCAAAACATAGTGAATTCGATTCCTGAAAGGATTAGGAAATTTTTGAAAATTTTCCTAGCCATCTAGCATTGTTTGGCCATGCATATGATGGATCCTAACCCTTTCTTCAGTGGTATCATAGCACTAGTTTAAGCCCCTGGACTGAACCATACTAGATTTGAACCAAAACTTAAATCGACAAGAACTAATCTAGTCGATTTGAGTAGTTAGTAGAAAAATCTAAGAAATTAGTTCTCGAAGTGGACAAATGATTTGAAATTTTGGTGAATATATTCTGATATATTATAGAATTGTTCTATTATGGATTCTTGAAATCTTGGGTTGAAAGTGTGATGGAGATCAAAATATTGTTGGCGGTAAGTTTTGTGTACACCGAATTCATTATTTTGATTATGTGGTCTATAACTAATTCTTTTTCTTTTCTAGAAAGTGAAAACTTTGTAGTTTGATGCCTTAAGGGCATCATTTCTGAGATATTTTAGGCCTTAGAATAATCAAAATGTCGCTTTTCTGAGTTAATTTCAATATTGTGACTTCTAAGTGTCTCTGTAAAAATCTTGTGGAAAACTAAGGAAGTTTCATGGATGAAATGCAGATTTTGGGAAGCTGGTGTAAAGGCCAATTAAGAGAGGGGGTGTTTTTGTGAAAAGCTGAGCACAGGAGGGCGCCTCCTATCTACTAAACCCAGAATGGCGCCCCTCCTACTATATTATCATACTCTCCTCTCCTTAGCAAACCCTAGGGCGCCTTTCCACTCCTTCTTTTCATCCTTACCAAACCCTAGCCACCCTTAGCTGCTTAATCTCAACCTTCCATCTCTTCTAATCTCTACCATTCATTCTAGGGCACTCTCTTTTTAGCTTTCTAACCCTAGGGTGCCACCTAACTTCTAATCCACACCATTCAGCCTTTAGCCACTAGATCTCAGCCCTCCATTCCATTCTCTTCTCAGCCATCCACTCTAGGGTGTCACCCACTCCTCATAATCTCCACCTTTCAGCCCTAGGCGCCTAAATCTCCACCATCCAACTCTGGACACCCAAATCAGCCCTACATAATATTGGGTGCCCCTTCCTTCTTTTCTCAGCCTTGGGATCACCTTTGGACAACCTTGACCCTTCGTTCTAAACCCTAGGGCACCCATATTTTTGCTAAAACTCAGTTGTCGCCCCCTTCTTTCTCTCTAATCCTAGTCTTATCCGCCCTTCTCTATAAAAAGGACCCAAAGGCTCATGAGAAGGGGTTGGATTCTACCCTGAAATAAGACAAAAGGCTGATCTTGAGAAGTTAAAGGGTAGAGAAAGAGGAGAACGCCCAGGCAAGAGGAGGGTTCCTGCTTGCAGTTCGCCAAAGCCACTACTGCCACCTTTGGAATCGGATCCTAACCATTGTAATTCAATTTTAGATTTAGCTTCTATTCCTTAATTTCCAATCTGATTTTTCCTTCCTACAAATTTACTTTTATTCAGTTTAATTATTTTCTTTGTTTCTTGTCTGCAGATCTGGAATTCGGCCAGGTAAGACGGAAGGCCTAGCTCGAGAAGTTCGATGGTCAAAGGAGAGATGTAGAGACTACTACCTCTAATCGGATTACAGACTTTTTTTATTTAATTTCTTTTATTTATTTATTTTTGTTATTTATTTATTTTTATGCACTTTTCACTGTCAGTAGTGTTCGAATTTTATTTTTAATGAATTCCAATTTAATTGATTAAATTTTGTGATTCTACAACTTCCCTTTGTGTTCTTTCATCCGGATTAAAGTTTGTAACAATTTTTCCCTCGCTTCCATGTGGATATGACCCATTCTCACCATTTACTATGTATGTAATTGTTATGAGAAACACATAAATTTATAAATATTAAAACTGGTGTTCTAAAATGGTTAACGACACGCTTTCGGCTACACCAAGTTTTTGGCACCGTTGCTGGGGAAGCAACAGAGAATTTTTTTTTTCTTTGTCTGGATCTGTTTCATTATTTTTTTTTTATTTTCGTTTGATTACTTGATCTGTAATCTCATTTTAATTTTTGTTTCTCTTTGATTTTGCAGGATGTAATAGCGAAAGGTGGGGTACCAGAGCATTGTCAGACTACGGAAGAAAAAGAGAAGAGAAGAGAAATTGGATTATGTTTCAGGTGTAGTCGTCCCACTTTATTTTTGTTTTTATTTTTGAATTCTTTTTTTGGTAATAGTCATTTTTGATTTTTTTGTTAATTTTTTTATATAGATCCGATTTATTTTATTATTTTTTTAGTATTATTTCTCTTTCATTTTGTTCTTAGATCTTTTTCTTCTTCTTTATTTCAATTTCTTGAGCGAATTTCTATTTTATTAGGTTCATTTCTTTCAGATAAAAAAATTCACTTCGTTTATTTTATTTTATTTTTTTGCCGCATAATCTTCTTTTTTTTTATTTTCTATTTAATCCTTTGAGTGGAAAATTTTCTTGTTAGAATTTATTTTTGTAGTTGTTAGTACTTTTTTAGCAAAATTAATTCTTTTATTTTTTGTTTGCTATAATTATTTGTTGCTTTATTTAATTGCCTTTAATTAGTTAATTACTTGAATAAGAAGTTGTTAATAATAAATTATTCCAATTTTTGAATTTGAGTTTAAATTTCAAATTTGAATTTAAATTTAAATTTTAATTCGAATCTAAATTTGAAATTGAATTTGAATTTGAATTTAAATTTTGATTTTTGAATTTCAAAAAAATTAATTAATGTTTTAAAATTTTTGCATTTGCATTCCATCATTTAGAGTTTGATATGTTCTAGACCATTATGTAATTGTTGAAATTATCTTGTTAGTTGTGAATCTGTTAGGTTTTCTTTTTTTATTATTTTAATTGTTCCATTTTGCTTAGTTTATTTTATTATTTTATGTTAAATTGCTGAACTGCATAGTAGAAATAATTGTTCATCCATTGTAATTAGTTGCATTTATTTTTTTTATTATGTTTTTCCGTTTATCCATTTAAGGGCAATCCAAATTAAATAAGATAAGGTGGGGATTTCATCACCCTTCCTTGGTCCCAAAACCACCATCCTTTTGTGTACAGTTCACCCTAAACCCTAATTTAAAATTTGGATAGCAAGATCCTTTAGGGAGCCTCACATTTGGTTCAAAAGTGTGCTAAATCTTGGGGAAACTTGTGATTACATTCCATAACCGGCGGTTGGTTTCTAAGGAAAGAGGTTAAAAGGCTAAGCCTAAGCGGGTTTTGTGGTTACTTAATTAGGTGCTTGCGAGAGCAAGGGTAACCTCCCACATCCCCACCTCTTACCTGCTTAACCAAAGGAAGTGGTATAATTCCAAGTGAAACTAAGAGGATTCACATTGGTTGAACCACTAGTTTAGGAAACCTTAGGTCAGCCCGTAGGTCATGTATTTGAATTTCTTGCATTTTGTTGTTAAAATTTAAAAATTCATATTTGAATTTAAATTTCAAAAAAAATAATAAAATTAAAAAAAAAAATTCAATGGCCGGAGTTTGTGGAATGAGAAACTACTTCCAACCTAAGCCACAGATAGATTGGAACCATGTGTCTCGACAACTGGACATGATTAATGGGATGGCCCAAAGACTTGACCAAGTCCTTGCATATCGTCAACAATTTAGCCCATTCCAAACCTTGTCATCTTGCCCAACTTGCTCCATCTATGCAAGCTCGGCCGATCATGTTACCCAGTGCCCTGCGGCGGGCCCATGTCAACTGGTCATTACAGAGCAAGTACATGCAGCTAACGAATTTTTCCAACACAACACTAACCCATCCTTTAGTTCATATAACCCTAGGTGGGAAAATCAGCCGAATTTCGTTTATTGAGCCCAAGCCCAAGAACCCACCTTGCCAGATGTGCACTCTCAATGTTCTGAAGCCTAGACTCACTGTGAGTATAATGATTACCCTGAGACTTAACCGGCTCAGCCATGTCAAACCTCCCCTCAACCTTATCAAACTGATTCACTCGATGATAGGTTTCTGCTGCTCCAACAACTGATCTTAGCTCAGCAACAATCAATCCTAAGATTAGAGAACCAAGTATTTCAGCTTATGGAAGCTAACCTGTAGTGGGAAAATGATTCAATGCTTAGTCAGCTGGTTGTATACCCTAGAAAAGAATCCCTAGGTCTTCCCTAATACCAAGATCTTATAACCTCTAATGTCTCATACTTTGAAAATGCTAAATAAATCTCAACTCTTCAAAGGGGGGGAAAGTATGAAGACCTGTATCAGTCTGGAAGTCCTTCTGCCTACCTAGAACAAGATTGTTGTACAATAAATGTAAATAGAAACCCTGGAGAAACAAAGCCGGTCATAGTGGATGACTCGATGAAGGAAGCAAATGTTTTAACTGAAGCGATAAGAGATCTACAGGAAGGGTGGGCGAAAACATCAAAAAAATTCTTTACTCGAATCTGGGAATCATATTCCTAATTTAGAAAACTATATTTTCAAGGTTTGTTCTTGTAACCAAACTGGACGAAATCTGAAACCAAGATTAGGCAAGGATATACCTGATATGGAATCTACGCAAAAAGCTCCTCCCAATGCAAGTGTTCATGCCCAAAGAGTGCACAAAATCCTCCCTCCACAACAGATGACACAGCTTGGGATGAGGTAGGATCAACAGGTAGTTCTTCACCAAGAACCTCTGATTCTTTAGCAAGAATCGAATGGAGTAGTGAGCACAGCTTTAGAATTGTTTCTTCTAGCAAGAAATAATATCAAGATCAAATCTTGATCAGTTCCAAGAATTGGAGATTGAACAGGGTAGGGCAGAGCAAGAGCAGGGAAAAAAAGAACTTAAGGCATAAACAATCAAATTGAGTTGTCTTCTGTGTTGTGTGTGTGTGTTTTTTTTTTCAGGTCCGCCCCGCTCTCTATTTATAGCCTTAAAGAGACAACCTCCTAATCTGATTAGGAGTCTCCTGATCCAAATCTTTATTTGGATCTAGACTCTTTAAGTGATAAGGATAATCCCTTATCTTATCTACAGATAAAGATCAGCTATTCCTAATCAAATTAGGAGTTCTTGATCCAAATCTCTATTTGGATCTGGACTCTTTAAGTGGAAAAGAGTTAACCTCTTATCCTTATCTGTTGATCCATTCCCAAATTTGCCCCTATTTAATTAATCCAATTAACCCAATTCGAAATGGGCTTTAGGCCTATTAAGCTTTCAGGCTCACTTCCTTTTAATGATATCTAGCTTGGCTCTTTTTGTATGGAGTGAGACCCTATCATTGATCTACACATCAGCCACATGGGTTTAGCCTAGCCTCTATTACAAGGCCTAGCCAAATTCACTACTGAATACAATGAATCCCTCAGTCGATCACTATGGGCTCTTAATGGGCCCAACAATTACACTAAATGGTCCTTGGGTCCAGCCATCTTATGAAGGCCCAATTACTATGGGCAGATGCAAGATTAGCCCATTAGGTATAACTTTCAATGGTCTTACACTTAACCTCTCAGCCCTCAATGATCAAACACTGCCCGATATGAGAGGACCTCTCCTTTGGCTGTAAGGTACAGTGTTGCACTCTCCACTCACATGGATCCCAGGAATTAAAACCTTTTGCAAACAATTTGAAACCATAATATATAAGTATATTTCTATATAAAAATATTTTGCAAAACCAAATTTCAAACACATTTGAAATCCACTGCCGGCAGTTTAGGTTTCCATCAGAGAGTGCATTTCCCCGACCATTCACTTTGTTTGACAAAGGGCTGAACCTCTCATTATGATCACCGACTAGGTGAATTCTCAGACTGTCCCAATATACCCAGGTTTTGACCCCCTCCAAAGATCTCACTGATTGCCACATCAAAGACAACCCAATCTGACACCTAGTGCAGTATTAATCGAGTCTAGGGGTTAGGTGTAACATTCCAGTCTTGCCAATCTATCTCCAAGGTCCAGGGCAATACTGGAATTTGGCTCAGTTTAGGGTTTCAAGAAAAACCCACACTGCATGTGCCTCAGGTCTCACCCTAGTAGCTGAGACAAGCCACGCCAACCAACTTGGTGGCACATCAGCATCAACCTTGGTAGGTTAAATCTCTCTAGATCTATCTAATGGTTGTGAAGATTCTAAACTAACACAAGTCTCATATGTGTCCAGTTTAAGGGTATTACACAGAAACACACTACAATAACATGAATCAAATATGTACTTTATTCATTTACAATAAATGTCATAATGTACATCAAGCTGATTGGAGCTAAGGGCATACACGGTCTAACAACTCCTACTTTTACTTAGGTCTAATCGGGTATTAGCCGGAGTCCCAGACTTTGCATGTGTTTCTCAAACACTTTCTATGTTAGTGGCTTAGTCAATGGGTCGGCCACATTCTCTATTGATGCTACCTTTTAACATCAATCTCCCGTAAATCCAGTGTTGTCACACAACATGGAATGTATGATGTACTAAATTCCAAATTCCAGAATCAACAACTTCATTCATTAGGTAGCCTCACTTATAGCAATGTGCTTGGCTTGGGTTGTGGACTGTATTCTTACTACATAGGACCCCATCGTGAAGATGTATCTTACATCTGGGTCTGATTGAAAATCGGCATCCGTATACCCAAGTATCTGTAGTAAACTACCATTGAATACCAGACAAAACTCTTTTGTCCTTCGAAGGTAGTTCAATATGTTTTTCACAGTGGTCTAATGCTCTTGTCTTGGGTTAGATTGGTATCTACTTACCACACTCATGGCCTGAGCAATGTTTGACCGAGTGCACAGCATGGCATACATGATGCTCCCTATGGCAGAGGCATAGGGAACTTCTTTCATGCCCTCAATCTTCTCAAGTGTCTTGGGAGATGTTCCCTTGGAGAGAGTGACTCCATGCTTGAAAGGAACGTTTCCTTTCTTGGAGTTCTCCATACTGTATCTCTTGATTATCTTGTTAAGGTAAGTAGACTGAGATAATCCTATTATCCTTTTCGATCTATCTCTATAGAGTCGAAGTCCCAAGATATAAGAGGCTTCTCCAAGATCTTTCATGGACAATTGCTGTGAAAGCCATACTTTCACCGTAATCAACATTCCTACATCATTCCCAATTAGTAGAATGTCATCTACATACAAAACCAAGAATGTAACCTTATCCCCACTAATCTTCCTATAAACACAGGGCTCATCTGGATTCTGCTCAAAGTCAAACTATTTGATAGTAGAGTTAAACCGAATGTTGCAGCTCCTAGAAGCTTGCTTAAGACCATATATGGATCGATTAAGTTTACATACCATGTGCTTCTAACCAGCAACTATGAAACCTTACAGTTGCTGCATATAGATATCTTTAGTAAGATCTCCATTCAGGAACGCGGTTTAGACATCTATTTTCCAAATCTCATAGTCATGGTATGCTATTACAGCTAGCAGAATCCTAACGGATTTAAGCATGGCCACGAGCAAAAAGGTTTCCTCATAGTCGATTCCCTCTTTCTGAGTGTACCCTTTCGCTACAAGACGAGCCTTGAAGGTCTCAACCTTACCATCGGGGCCGTTCTTCCTCTTATAGATCCACTTGCAACCAATTGCTCTTACCCCAGGGGGCGGATCTACTAGAGTCCAAACTTCATTGGTCTTCATTGAGTCCATCTCTGCTCTCATGGCATCTACCCACTTCAAGGAATGTATGTCCAACATAGCTTCCTAATAAGTCACGGGATCCTCCTCATTGGTCGTGGCTTCCACCAATTAACTTTCTTGGTCATAGTCATAACGAATTGGAGGCCTGGAAACCAGGGTAGCTCTTCTAGGTTGGTTATTTTCTGGAGCTGGTAGGACATCTCCCACTATCACTGGGCTCTCCTTATTAAGAATAACTTCTTGATGAAGATTATCTAGGATGTAATCTTCCTCTAGGTAGTGGGCATTTCGACTGTAGAACACCTTTTTCTCTTATGGATCATAGAACAAGTAACCTACAGAGCCTTTCGGGTAACCTACAAATAGGCAACGAATGGTTTTGGATTCCAATTTGTCAGCACTAGTTTTTTTAACAAGTGTCGGACAACCGCAAATCTTCAAGTGTCTTACACTTGGTTTCTTACCATTCCTTAGCTCATATGGAGTCTTAAGAACGGATTTGGTTGGAATCCAGTTCAGTACGTAAATCGCAGCCCAATCCAACACCTAGTGTAGTACCATAATCCGACAGCCCAATCCGACACCTAGTGTAGTACCATAATCGAGTCTAGGGATCAGGTGTAATACTCCAGTTTTGCCCATCTATCTCCAAGGTCTAGGGCAATACTGGAATTTGGTCCAGTTCAGGGTTTCAAAAAAACCCACATTGCATGTACCTTAGGTCTTACCCTGGCAATTGAGACAAGTCAACCCAACCAACTTGGCGGCACATCAATGTCATTCTTGGTAGGATAAATCTCCCTAGATTTATCCAATGACTGTGAAGATTCTAAACTAACACGAGTCTCATAACTGTTCAGTTTAAGGGTATTACACAGAAACACACCAAATCACATGAATCAATTATGCACTTTATTCATTTACAATAAATGACATAATTTACATCAATCTGATTGGAGCTAAGGGCATACACTATCTAACACCACTACATTTGGACCGGATGGTTTTCCCATGTCTTTCTTCCAGCAATGTTGGGAAATAGTAAAGTCAGATCTTATGGATTTATTTAGGGAATTCTACTCTTCGGCCATTGTTAACAAAGGCCTTAACTCAACCTTTCTCTGCCTCATCCCAAAGGAAGGGGGAGTCTTGGAAGTTAAAGACTTTAGGCCAATAAGTTTGATAGGGAGCATCCATAAAATTTTGGCTAAAGTCTTGGCCAATAGACTTAAAGAAGTCCTTGAAGAGCTTACTTCCCCAAATCAATTTACCTTTGTTAAAGGGAGATAGATTGTGGACAACATTCTAATTGCAAATGAGTGTGTGAAAGACAGAAAATCCACTAGGAATCCGGGGTTCCTAGTGAAATTAGATCTAGAAAAGGCGTATGACAAACTGGATTGGGAATGTATCCTCGATTGCCTGAAGATGAGAGGTTTTGGTAGTAGATGGATCAAATGGATTAAGGGTTGCATTGGCTCCTCTAGGTTCTTGGTGCTGATAAATGGTGAAGCAAAAGGCTACTTTAAGGCTAGTAGGGGGCTCAGACAAGGCTGTCCGCTCTCCCCTTTTTTGTTTACTTTAGTAATGGATATCTTTAGCTACCTTTTCAATAAGGCAATGTCCCTTAACTTGGTGAATGGTTTTGAAATGGGAAGAAACAAGATTCATATCTCACATATACAGTTCGATGATGACATACTTGATTTTGGATGCCTACATAACCAACATCACAAACACTAGAAGGTTAATTGAATGCTTTGAAATTGTCACTGGTTTGAGGGTGTAAAGAGGAGAGTCTTCCTATCTCAAATCTAGGGATGCCTCTCAGAGGGAATCCAAAATCTCTCAATTTCTGGAGACCAATAGTGGAAAAATGTGAGAAGAAACTTTCAGCTTGGAAGAAGTGCTTTCTCTCTAAAGGGGGGAGGCTTACTCTCTTGAAGGCCTCTTTAGCAAATATACCAGTCTACWTCCTTTCAACTTTYYAGATTCCAACYAAAATCGGAAATCAGATTGAGAAGCTCMAAAGGAACTTTCTTTGGGAAGGAGGTGGGGAAAAGAGGAGTCACTTAGTCATCTGGAAATAAGTTTGCAAGCCGAAAGAGGAAGGTGGCTTGGGAATTGGGCACCTAAAAGAGAAAAATTCTTCTCTCTTAGGTAAATGGCTGTGGAGGTTCCCTAAAGAATCCAATGCTCTTTGGACTGCTGTCATCTCAAGCAAATACAGATCAAATGTGAACGGGTGGGATAGCAATCTCCATTTGAACAGGATAAAATCCACAAATCCATGGAATGGTATCATCTCCACTTATTCTTCCTTCTTTCCTTTCATAAGATATAAAGTAGGAAATGACTCAAAAATAAAATTCTGGAAAGACCTTTGGTGGGGGGAATCTACCCTTGCTGCCTCATTTCCTAGACTTTTTACCCTTACCCTTGACCAAGAAGCCACTATTTCTGCATGCCTTCCATACCAAACTGCTGACAACACACTAAACCGTTGACCCAGAAGACCCCTAAGGGATTTAGAAATTGCTGAATTAATAACCTTAATTTAGACCCTTAAAGAAGTTTACATCTCCCCCTCCAAGTCTGACACCCGAATCTAGACCTTGCACCCCACTGGCGAATTCTCTTCTAAGTCTATGTTCAAGGCTTTGATTACTGATGATCATCATCCCCCCTTTCCTTTTAAGAAGATCTGGTGTAGCCACATTCCCTCAAGGGTCTATTTCTTTGTTTGGGAAGCTTGCCTCCAGTAAAGTTAACACTTGTGACCTCTTGCAAAAAAAGTTTTTGGGTAGACTGTCTATCTCTCCTCATGTTTGTTCTTTATGCCTCAGTGTAGGAAAACCACCAGATCAAATTTTCCTTCATTGCAAATTCACCCAAAAGATTTGGTTCCATTTTCTAAAAATGGCACGTTACAGTTGGGTTATACCAAAGCATGTCAAGGACTTTCTACATCAGTGGCAAGGAACAGGCTTAAGTAAGAGGGGTAAAATTTACTGGCAGTTAGTGTTACACGCAGTGATGTGGGGTGTATGGGATGAAAGATACAAAAGGCTCTTTGACAACAAATCAAGGCCCCTGGAGGAATTAATTTCAAACATCTCTTATTTGTGCAAACTCTGGACGGTGAATTTTGATCTTTTAAGAGTAGTCTCAGTAAATGATCTCAATAGAGATGTTCACCTTTTCTTATTTCTCCCTCACCTCCATCAACCACCCTCGAGAATTCCTAAATCCATTAGTGAAGGTGTGATGATCTCAAACTTTGATGGAAGTGCCTAGGTAATCCTAGATTAGCTGGTATTGGAGGAACATTAAGAGATGAAAGGGGTAACATCGTTTGGACTTTCAACAGTCCTATAGGCGTGGCAGATTCCTCAAAGGCCGAAGTTATGGCTGCCCTCACAGGAACCAGAATAATAAATAGTTTGGGAATTCAAAATATAACCATTGCAGGTGATTCAACAAATACAATAAAATGGTTAAGAGACAAAGAAGGGGGACCATGGAGATTAAGTGACTATTTAGAAGAGGCCAAGGACTCTTTGGAATGCCTAAATGTAAAGTTAGTTTGGATTCCTAGGGAATACAACCATACAACAGATGGCTTAGCTAAATGTGGTGTGCTCTTAGAGCATCTATATAGCGACAAATTTCCTCCTTTGTAAATTGTAGGGGTTCTCCCCCTGCTTTGTACACCTCCTCATGTATCTCGTTTTGTTTTTTTATCAATGAATATTGATTAACTTTTCTCAAAAAAAAAAATCAGAACTAGGAGAAATCTAGTGTATTGAGAATATAATGGCAGCAACCGAAGATGGTGGTGGTGATCCCCTCAAAACTATTTAGGTGTGCAGATGACATAAATTAAACTTAATGGTGAAAATTATGTGTCATAGGCCAAGTCAGTAGAGGTTTTTCTCAAGGCCAAGAGGAAGGTGAAACATATAAAGGAGGATAAACCATTAGTTGACTCTCTAGGTTTGATGATTGGGAACAAGAGGATGCCCAAATCATGACATGGCTATGGAATAGTATGGAACCCAAGATAAGTGTAAACTTTATGTTCTTAGATACAGCCAAGGTCCAAGGAAATATGGGAACATGCCAAAAAGCTCTATTTAGAATAGGACAATACTACAAGAGTGTATTAGCTCTATCAGGAAGCAAGGAAACCAAACCCTTGAAGAGTCTTATGCTAGTATGAGGAACCTCAGAAATGAACTCTATGTCTATTATCCCCAAACTTCAGATGTTAAAATTCAGTAACAACAGAAGGAGCAACTTGATTTAACCAAGTTCTTAGTGGGGATGAAATCAGAATACAAACTAGTTAGAGTACAAATATTGGGAGGTTCTGCTCTTCCTACACTTGAGGAGGTCTTTGCTCGAATTTGTAGGATTTTTTGGGACCCACAGAGAGTACAACGTCTGACAGATCAATGTTTGTTGAAGCGAGAGGTGGACGTGGCAATAGAAGGGGAGGACATACATTTCAATGAGGCCATTGTCGTCCCATGTTTGGTCGTGGTGGTGGAAGAGTGGTGGAGGTCATGACTCAGCAGGAGGTCGTGGTAAAGGAAGAGGGCACACTACTATAAAGTGTACACATTGTGGCAAAGACGGACATATGATTAATTTCTATTATTATCTACATGGCCCACCCTCTACATGGGCTAATCATGCAGTTGCTGGTGGTGGTGATGTGAGTGATAACCAATAGACATATCAAACACGCTCCACATCTACATCTGCTTCCGGGAGGAGATGATGAGTGTACAACAAGATGAATATGAGAAGTTCCTTCAGACCACTTCACAACATAACTATGCTACTCTTGCACATTCAGGTATGGCTTGTCTGGCATCCAAACCTTCTCACTGGATTATTGATTCTGGAGCCTCTGATCACATGATCAGGACTCCCAAGTGTTTTTTCTTCCCTCTCTAAAACTTCCACATCACAAACTATTACCTTGGCCAATGGTTCTTCTTCCCCCATTTGTGGTGTTGGTAATGTTGACACTGCATCACTTTCTTTATCATCCGTTATATATGTGCCTAAATTTCCGTTTAACCTCATGTCTATTAGTAAATTAACTAAGACCATTATTTGCTCTATCACTTTTTACCCTTCATCTTGTGTTTTTTAGGATCTCAAGACGGGAAAGAAGATTGGTGGAGGGCTTGAAGCCGGTAGATTGTATTTATCTTGATGGTGGTGGATCTTCAATTGCACTTCAAACTTCCTTGACTCCTCTCCAATGGCATTGTCTATTGGGACATCCATCTCTCAAGGCTCGCAAGCTACTAGTTCCTTCTTTGAGTCATTTGTCTTCTTTGCAGTGTGAGTCGTGTTAGTATGGGAAGCACCATCGGGTTTGCTTCAGTCCTGGGGTTGATAGTCGTATGTCGAGTCCTTTTGTTTTAGTCCATTTAGATGCTTGGGGTCTGATTAAAGTTGAGTCCTATAATGGTTATAAGTATGTTATGATTTTTATTGATGATTGTTCAAGGATGACATGGATTTATTTAATGATAGAAAGGAGTGAATTGTTTTCTATTTTTCAAAAATTCCATGTTGAAATACGTACACAATTTGGTGTTCCAATAAAAGTTCTTTGTTCTGATAATGGCCATGAATACTTTCTTACTTCCTTTCAACAATATTTGGAACAATATGGCATCATTCATCAGACTTCGTGTGCATCCACCCCTCAATAAAATAGGGTGGCTGAACGAAAGAACTGTTATCTTCTTGAAACTGCTCGGTCTATCCTTCATCATATGAACGCTCCTAAACGTTTTTGGAGTGATGCAATGCTTACGACTTGTTTTATCATTAACCGGATGCCCTCCTTCATTATTCATGGTCGGTCTCCCTTTTCTATTTTGTTTCCCACTTTGTCTCCCTTCATTCTTCACACTCTATTAAGTGTATCCTTCTTGGCTATTCTCAGACCCAGAAAGGGTATAAGTGATACAATCCTATCACTCAGAAGTCATTTGTCTGCCCTGATGTCACCTTTTTTGAGTCCGTGCTGTTCTTCTCGGGTCCTGATGTACCACCCTCTTCACCATTGATCCCTCTTCCTCTTCCAATTGGTGATCCCATTTCGATTATTCCTGTTATGTCTGACTCTTCACCTCCTCTAGTGCAGATTCCTACTGAATGATCGCCAATCCGGCACGTGTATACTCATCAACAGACACTAACACCTCCTCCAACTTCTACCTCATATGTGGTTCCTATAGTTGCTCCTGTCCCAGAGTTGCCCACCTCTTTTGAACTTGATCTTTCCATTGCGTTACGGAAAGATAACTGTAGTTGTACCATACATCCCATTTCCAATTATGTTTCTGTCTCTCACCTTTCCACTTCACATCGCCATTTTGTTTATATGTTGTCCTCTATATCTATACCTAAGGATGTCTAAGAGGCTCTTACTTCACTGCAGCCGCGTCAAGCAATGGATGAGGAACTCTCTGCTCTTTAACATAATCACACGTGGGAGCTCACCACTCTTCCTCCTGGAAAGCATGTTGTAAGTTGTAAATGGGTGTATACTGTTAAATATTTACTAGATGGCAGTGTGGAACGATTGAAGGCCCGACTAGTTGCTAAAGGTTATTCTCAATTATATGGAAACCTTCTCCCCTATGGCTAAGATTGGTTTAGTTCATGTCTTGATTTCCTTGGCAGTTATGTATGATTGGCCTTTGTTTTAGCTTGACATTAAAAATTCCTTCCTCTGTGGTGGCTTTTTGGAGGAGGTCTATATGGAACAACCATCAGGGTTTATTGCTCAAGGGGAGGATGGTAAAGTGTGTAGGCTCAAGAAGGCAATTTATGGGATGAAATAGTTTCCTTGTGCTTGGTTTCGGAAGTTTAGTGAAGTGGTGAAAAATTTTGGGATGAAACAATGTCAGGTTGACCACTTAGTGTTCGATTATGTTTTTCTAGCCGGAAAGATTTTATTAGTGGTTTATGCGGATGATATAGTCATAATTGGTAGTGATAGATTAAGGATTGACAGACTAAAGGCCTTTCTACAAGAACATTTCCAAACAAAAGATCTTGGGAAGTTGAAGTACTTCTTGTGTATAGAAGTTGCTAGGTCGAAACAAGATATAAATTTGTGTCAAAGAAAATATGTTTTTGACCTGTTGGAAGAAACGAGATTGTTACGTACAAAACTAGCTGAAACACCCATGGAACCAAATGCTATGTTAAGCAGTGATGCAGGTGAAATGTTTGATGATCCTGGAAGATATAGACAATTAATGGGGAAGCTGGACAACCTAACCATTACCAGACCAGATAGTTAATGGGGAAGCTGGACTAAGCAGTGATGCAGGTGAAATGTTTGATGATCCTGGAAGATATAGACAGTTAATGGGGAAGCTGGACTACCTAACCACTATTAGTGTGGCGAGCCAATTTATGTAAAACCCCCAAGTACCTCACTAGGATGCAGTTCTTAGAATTGTACAGTACTTGAAGGGAGCTCTAGGTTGTGGGTTGTTGTACAAACTAGGGGGAAGACTTGAGATAGTTGATCATACAGATGCAGATTAGGCAAGCTTGGTGTTTGACAAGAGACACCGAAATAGGGTATGAAAAAGATAGTTTGATAGGAGATAGTTGGGTATACAAATAGTTTGGTGTTGCATCTGAAATATGGTCTGAAAACATTTTTCAGATTTGAAATTTTTAGACTCAGGCTTGTCACTTAACGCGTTCAGACATGTTTCAGATGACTTTCAGACGTGGCCAAAAGTCAAAACTACCCCTCCCCATTCGATCTCTCTTTCTCGTCTTCATTCATCTTTCTCTCTCTCTCTCTCCCCCTCTTGCTTTCTTTCTCTCTCTCTCTCTCCCCTGTCTTCCCCGTTCTCTCCCTCTTGCTCTTGCTCTCTCTCTCTCTCTTGTCTTCCCACCACCGCCACCGCCACTACAACATGCAGTAGCGGTGGTTTGGCGAGTAATAATAATATTTTTATTAATTATTAATTATAAATTATTTTAATATTTTTTATTAAACATTAATTATTTTTTATTAAATTTACTTGTGTTATGTATTAATTATTAATTATCTTTATTAACTAGTAATTTTTAATTATTTTAATACTTTTATAGTCATTAATGATTTTTTTTTAATTTTAATCGCTTCATTTGTTAATTAGTAATTATTAATTTATATTTTTATTTGTATTGTTTCAATATTATTTTGAGGATGAAAATTATTTTTTATGAGATAATGCAAATTGAACTCAACATTTCCAAATAGTATGTTCTAGGGGTAAAATAGTAAAATCAGTAAATTTCAGATGGTAAAGGGTTGATCCAACACAAACAAACTTATGGACTCAGATCCTCTAAAAAGTAGAAAAGCATCTATGCTTCTTTTTAGATTTCAGACACTTTTAATATCTTTTTAACTTTATAGATTTGAATTTTCAGATTTATCAAATGCCGCCTAAGAAGAAAACTATTGTGACAAGAAGTAGTGCTGAAGGTGAATGCAGGGCCATGGCACACACCACATGTAATTAGTATGACTGAAAAATCTTCTACAAGAAGTTGGATTCTCAATGAGCAAACCTTTGTGATTGTACTGTGACAACCAAGTTGCAATCAACATCTCATCTAATTCAGTTTTCCATGAAAGGACAAAACACATAGAGCTTGATTGCCATTTTGTGAGGGAGAAAGTCCTTATTTGAGAGATAAGCACAGAACATGTGAGTTCAGGTGATCAATGGGCAGACTTGTTTACAAAAGGTTTGAGTTCAGGTAGAGTGAATTATATATGTAACAAGCTAGGATTATATGACATATTCTCTAGCTTGAGGGGGAGTGTTAGAGTTGGTCGAGTAAGGGCAACTTAGTATTTTCGATGTGGCAATTTTGTTTTGTTTTTTTATTTTTCTTCTCCCATACTTATAGGGGTATATTTGACTTTGTACCCTTATTTTAATATATGGTCGAGTAGGAGGGTTAAGACTCTCTAGTTCGACAGCTTTCTTCGATCTTCTTCTTCTTCTTCTTCTTCTTTCTCTTTCTCTTTCTCTTTGAACAAGACTTGTCTGAACCACTAAAACAATCATTAATGAAAAATAATTCTTATTTATCACACTTATCTTTGTTTATATGATGAATGTATAATATTAAAGATACTGATAGAAAACCATATATAATATTAAAGATATGCTCAATTTTCTACAAAATTTCTGTTCTTTGTTCCATCCATTTATTGCATTTTATTACTTAATTATAACTTCACAGTTTGACCATTTGTCTTGGACAGTTGAACTCCTGGCCCATCACCTGGATAGAAAAGTTGTTCCATTTAGGTCCATTTAGAAATACTGCAAAGAAGTTGCTTTTCTTGTTATGTCAGACAAGTATTTAACAAGACTTCCCCTTTTTACTACTTTTCACACCAAAATGGCATGATCCCATTTCCCAAAAACTGTGATTGCAATCTGCAATCTCAACCTTTTCTTATCCCATTTCATAACATCTCACAAACCAAATGTGGGAAGGGAAGAAAATTTARGAATATTCCATTTTATCCCTTCCCTTCCCAAACTGAGTGCAACCTTATGGAATCAAAACCGCCAAGTAAATTAAAATCACTTCCAACAGTTGAAAAGGAAAACTCAAACTTCATCATTTGATGTCAAAAAGACAGGGCCTTACATATTTGTAGGAAAAGAAGGGAGGGTATGCCAGCAAACTTCCCTTGCATCACTATTTCAGGCCCAACTAAACTAAGAAATGCTACTAAATAACTAACTAGGAATAGGACAAATCCTAGCTGTGTAAGGACTAGGATTTTGACTGGATACAAATCCTAGTTGACTTAGGACTATGAATTAAACTAATCCTATTTG